>JBBPLQ010000590.1:0-11427 GCA_038089855.1 Royoungia palumana
GGTTATATCTCCCCCATTTTTAGACCATATCACATGACCCAGGGACCGATTTGTAGCTATGAGTTTGTACATTGTTTGTTCCCACTACCACTAAGCGAGATTCCCACGGGTGATTGCAGTGCGCTTCATGCACTGCATTAGGGTTAGTTATTGGAACAGTTTTGTTGCCCACTGTATTGCCTCCATCCTAGTTACCTCCGACCCTGCATGTACATTTCTCTGTCGACCCTTCTCCATTCTCTGTTGACCCTTGTCCATTCTCCATCTCCGACCCTTACTCCAACCCTTCTGACTCTGGACTTATTCATCTCCGTCCCAGTTATGTTTCCCATCCTCTGTATATAAGTCTACACCTTGTCATAGATACTCTAGCTTGAATATCGACTAAGACTTCCCCGGCACTCCTCTCTCGTCTTGCTCCACTTTGAGTTCACCCTTCAACCCACTCTGTCCTCTTTGTCCTCCGAAATCCGGGACCCCCAACAAGGACAGTAAGGGCGCAGCGCTCTGCTCCAGTCACTGAAGCCAAAGTCCTGAACCCCTTGTGCAACTCCAGAGTTGTTACCGGAAATCCTGCATAGCCTTAACAAGTGCACAGAAGGGGAGGACTTACCAAAGTCACTCCCAGACAATCTAGAGGACCCGGACCATGAAATGGATGTACGAGACATCATCCACAGAGTCCAGGGAAGTCGCCAGAACATCCCCAGCCCATGCCTTGTTGATCCAGACACGCAGAGTCGAGGTCCAGGACTCCAGGCCCACCAGGCCATTGAGGACTTGACCGAAGAAGCGAGCGTCAGAAGTGATTGGGAATGCGGAAATGATACAGGAAGTGTCGTAGGTGATGGGAAAGGGTGCCATAGGACCGACAAAGCGAGCATCGAGTGCTATGGGTCAAAACGACTCAAAATGAGCATGCTAGCTGAAGAGCACGCGAGTCAGCGAGAACACCAAAAATGGAAGAACCAGGACTTAACTAGGCAGTACACAGCGTCCCACAAGCCATTGGAACGTCCTGAGAGCGACGGAGACGAGCAGTTCGAAAGAACGAACCTGCAACATTGAGATAAGCAACCAGGAGGCCCAGAAGGAGAGAACTACTCACCATGTCCAACTGGATGCGAACCAAGCGAAACTGTCGCAGATGGCGCATCCACAAGCACCATGAAACGTCCCCGAGATGCCAGAGACCAGCGCGTCATCGAAATGAGCGCGATACATCGAAACCAGGAGCTAGAGGGAGCTAAAGGTGAGGACAAGTCAGAAGGGAAGGCGAACCAGGAAGTCGATGCAAACACACCTGAAGGTTCCCAAAAACCAATTGAATGTCCAGGAGGTGATCCAAACCGATCTGGTGTCGAAAAGAAGTCTCCAGAGTGAGTTGAAGGTCCAGGAGGCCAGGAGAAGGTCCAATCGAAGTCAGAAGTGATTGAGGGCGAACCGCAGCGTTGGAACAATCGAAAACGACTTGGATACAATGGTATAAGCCACAGAAAGGGTGGCACAATGAGCAGTGCACGCCACGAGTCAATACGACTCCTGATGCGACTGTTAGCTGGTCAAGAAGGTCAGCAAGAGAAATATGCACGAAACACAATAGTGCACATACCTGGGCCACCCAAACTGCTCCTCCATGACCTCAAGAGACCTCATCACCATCCGAACCCACCACATTGTCGAGGATGATTGAAAACGCGACCTAAAAGGATTAGGAAGTACCAAGGGAGCAAGATCTCTCACCTTATGATACGGTCACTTCAAGACCAAGAAGGGCGTGTTAGATGCGTCATAGAGAGCCTAGAGAAGTCATGGAAGTGGTCAATACACACCCAACATGAGCAGGACGCACCAGATGTTGTGCAGGGCAGCAAGTGTGCACTGATCACAAGCCTGGTAAGGCCCTTTAGCCAAGCCATGACTTCCATATATGGACATCGCTTGAGCCCAGGGCGCTGGGACTTTTGGGATGCAACATGTTCGTGCTTGTATGCACAAAACTTTGGAGCCAGGTAGTGTACTAGTAGGAAAAATTTAGTACCAAAAGCTGCGGCCCAAGCCCCAGGCTCAAGGCCCATACAACACGAAAGCTGAGCCCTGAGCCTTATGAAGCCAGAACCATGGCCCAGCTCGGCTTGGGCTTTTCAGGGCTCGGCCTGGCCCGGCTCAGGGCTTGAGGCTGGGCCTTGCACATCACTAATAACTCCGTGGGTTTCAACTGACATTTCATTAAGTATGCAATTCCGACTTTCAGACTTGTACTCCGCTTCTCCATTCTCCGTTCCTATATACGATTCACCCTGTATTTGATTTAGACCCTAGTTACCTTTGTCCCTGCAACTTGCTTGAGTGCACAACCCGTCATTCCGCCATTCTGTTACTTAGGTCCATTCTCTGACTCTGTTGACCCTCCCGAACCTTACCGTCCCATCTGTGTTACGACCTCCTCCGTTCTTGTCCTATAGATTCCGAGTCCTACTCTGTATATAAACCCGCATGTATTCGTCATAACTCTTCAGTTCGAATATCAACTTAGATTCAACTCCTCCTCTGACCTCCGACTCAAGCTTCACTTGTCCACTCCGACTCGACTTCATTGCCAGTCAACGTCTAAAGTCCGAACCTCTGTTCCTCTGAAATCCAGACCACCTCCAAGACCCAGGCAAGGGCACAGTGCACCGCTCCAAGTCGCTAAAGCCAAGGTCCTACCCACATGCATAACTCTGGAGTCACCAGAGTTGACCAGAGTTGACCTGGTCTTAACAGTGGACCTCAGTTCCCCCTACTCTTCCCTTTATCAACTAATCCACCAAATCCAACAATTGGAAAACATACTCGAGGAAATGACCACTATGCCCCCTATAAGCCACCCACACACTCAATATCTTATCAGGAACATCATTCAATGGCTTTACGCTCCTACCCCGATGCTGTCAGCCCAAACCCACTTTGGGGATTTTCTGGCAGACCTAGTGAACTAGGGAGACCATACACTGTGTCATGGACCTAGTCTATCCACTCCAAACATAAACCCCCTCTCCATAATCAGCATCGCTAGAACCTCAACTGATCCCTCCTTCTTCCTCCACATCCTCTGCCTCTTCTTCGTCCCTGAACTCCAATGAAGAGCTTGCAGTCCTCAAAGCCGAACTCATTAATGTTGGAATTACCCTTCGCCCTGGGCACCCCCTCTACTACCAGACATGTTTCACTTGCCACAAATTGGGACAGCTGAGGATTTTCTGCAAGGAATATCGCTGCCCCATCTGTCGAACCATAGCACCGGGTCACCCTCAATGCTGATGCCCTTCACAGGCCAGAATGTCTGTCACTCCCTGCCCAGCCCCACCTTGCTCTTCCACCTTACCCAATCACCTGAAGTCCTTTCAGAAGTTGCATTCCTCTCAGCCAACCTCTCCCCACTCCTACCGACACAACCAGAAAGGAAAACAAAAAGTTGGTCCCTCCCGAACCCCCATGTCATTCCTTCATAGTTCTGGTACTTCCAGAAGCTCCAATACTCAACAATCCATTCTAGACTACAGTCAAGTCCCTCCATCCCCATCCATGTCTGCCGTACGACCCAGCCACATTCCTGATGCATATCCCACCCACACTGATGACTATACCTATGATGACAATGACTATGATGCAGAAGCCTGGGCTAACATTACCAGATCCCCAGGATATGCTTGTCACGAGTTTTAGTTACATCCTCATCTAGCACTCAAGAGACTCTCACGGCTTAGTTGGGGGGTAATGTTACAATTTCCTTTTCATGTGGCATACCTGCAGGGTTCGTTCATGATGGTTTTTCTTTTCTTGTTTGGATCCGGTCAATTGACCCCTACTTAAAATTTTCACTTCTGAGACTTTCCTTTTCAGAGAATCTGACATCGGAACCTGCAACCCCAGATCCGCAGCACATCTACTGTGCTGCAGTCAAGGATCATGGCCAACCATAACTTCTTATTTCTGTCTTTTGCCCTTCTTGTATTGTGGTGTTCTCTTATCCCTTCCATACTGTTCTTAGGAACCCTGTCCCATTCCCTTCAGGGATTTCATCCTTCCTCCATCCCCTGTTCTGCACCCCCTCAGGGGACAACCCCATTCTCGTTGACCTGACTCAGCTCCTTTTTGAACTCTATATAAACTGTAGAATACTCGCCTGTATCCTCCAGCTTAGATCTACTCAATTTACTGTGCTCAACCACCATCATCCTTTGAACCCTCCCTGCCCTCAGGAGGGCCCCTCTCTGAAACCTTCAGACCCCTTGAACCCTAATGTTACAAATGCCTCAAATCTCATACCATTTCCTATGACCAAGTCCATTCCTTTCCCTTCACTCCACAAACCAAGTCAACCATATGTCGTTCCACTACACTCATGCCTAGAGCGCACAGCTCCCAAAACCTCATGTCAAACCTATGCAGGATTCAACCCATGATTGGCTGCCACACATCAAGGCACCGATTAAGATCTAAAACCATATGTTCATATTAACCCTATACCCTATGCTTCCATTCCATCAAAACACATGTTACGCTTCTCTACTTCTCTTCCATATGATACACCATAAGGCTATGCCTTATCTATGACATCATTCCATTCTTACTTATCATCCAATCATATGCTTACCTCGATGGAACATTCTAGAATAGAACAAACATACATACACAGTCTTTACAAGTATATAAACTCCATGTCAGTAGCGTACATTCTCCAGTTTAATCAACTTGTCATTTCCTCTCAAATCATCCACTCTAAGCAACAAACCTTTTTACTTCTTTCACTACACAACCACTCGATTTTGAGAGTTGTCTCACCTAAGGACCCCTCCAGGAGGGACACTCTACCCTTGAACCTTCAACTCCTGCTACTCAGCAAGAGCCCCTATTTTTGGAACCATCAGAACCCCTATCTTGGAACCTCGGAAGCCCAGAACTCTCGAGACCCTTGACCTTCTATCACTTGACAGAAGCCCCTATCTTCGGAATCATCGGAACCCCTATTTTCGTCGGAAGCATTGGAACCCCTGAGCCACTGAGTTAATGCCAGTCCCTACCTGGGGTTGTCATAACACTTTCATGAGTACTATTGAAACCTTCTAACAGGCAAGCAGTGTAATCCACTCTCTCCATCTGAGGATAATAATTTGAAAGTGGAGGAGGCTGAGGAACTGGATAAGGAGGATGCTGAGGGATCAAAGAGGAAACTGAAGGAGGTGTTTGTTGGAATGATTGGAATGGATGTGCTGGCATATTGGTAGAAGGAGGAGAGTACTGTCTACAATGTGTACACTGCATTTCATGATGTTCAATCAAATTCTGTGGCATACCAGGATATTGATAAACAGTTACAGGAGGATGATTCTAGAGTTTGTATTAGTATTTGATGAGTTTAAAATCATATAAAGACTTACAATCAAAGCAGCATGTAAATTTTGTGGAGGTGAGGGAGGCTGATGACAAGGCCGGCGATGAAATGGAGGAGAGCCCAGAACACACTGATCACACTCAGCTTGGTGAGCAGCATTTTGAGCATGTTGGGGTGAGGTTGGAGGAGTTGACATTGAGATGATGGGGATGGGAGTTGAGATGGGAGTATATAGGTATTGATATATAGTGTATGTAAAACCAGGGGTCCAGGTCTCTCAGTGACCCTTCTACCACGTCCTGGCGGATATCTGGTCAATAGCCAACCCAGACTACCCTAGATCTATAGTCTGCCTGTATGAGGTTTTGCTCAACCTCTACAGTACAACAGCAGACCTATGTAATTCTAGCTATATACACTAACTACAAAGTAACCTGTGATAATCAGTCACAGGGTAGTTGTTAGGAATGCTCCTAAACCCCTATCTTCAACCTCTGTCTTTATGCCATATAACCCTATCTTATCTTACCAACAAGTCTTCACACCTCAGGAATGCTACAGTATTGGATGAGCACTTGCACCACCACCACCACTTGCGCCAATGTTGTCATGTCCTCTAATCTTATATTGTATGCCTGCTACAACATGTCAGATTACAGAGTTACATGCCTTTATACATGCTGGTAAATATTTAAGCAAGTACATATTGCTTGATTTTAAATGACAGATGGTTTACTTGCTGAAAATGGTGCTTTCCTGATCATTTAGCTGCCAATCAGCCAGGGTGATCATTTTTAACTCCTTAAAGTGGTGCATATCATGGATATTATCATTAAGCATAGTTTGACAGTTGAGATCTTGTAGGCACATGTGTTGAAGACATGCCAGTAACATGTCGAGCAAGCATGTATTTTGTGTTTACATCATTGTCTTATCAAAGATCTAAGCAAGAGATATGTATAGATAAATCAAATTCAGACTGGAGAATGGAGGCACATTTCTATCCAAACAAACATCATGAAAATGGTGGGCCGTGCAAAGTCACAGACAAAAAAGAAGCAGATCAAGTCTGAACAGCAAGAGGAGGAGGAACAAAAACCGAAAGACAAGAGGCAAAGTTTATGGGCTATTTGTCGAGAGGTTGAGGAAGAGTGGCAAAAAAGAAAAGGTTTGTGAAAGTAAGCAAAGACACTGTTCGAAGATGTTTAGAGGGGGGAAGAAGCTGCCATCAATTCAATATGGAGACCAATGCATGGCTAAGTAAAGAAGAAGAGGACAAGATGGTTGAATTCTGCCTTGACCATGCAGCCAGAGGCTTTCCACTCAACCACCGGTCACTTAAACTTCATGTTGACAATATCTTACATGCTCATCTAGGGAATACCTTTCCAGAAGACAGAGTTGGAAAAAACTGGACTGATAGCTTTGTTGAGCGTCATTCTGCTCATATAGGCCAATACTAGAGTAGTGCACTTGACACAGCTCATGGACGTGCTGTCAATGAAAATACCAATAAGGCTTGGTATGACTTACTTGGAGATGTCATTGATAAATTCAAGATTGAAAAGGACTGTTTATGGGCAGCTGACAAGACAGGATTCCAACCTGGTGGAGGTGTCAAAGAACAAGTCTTTGGTTCTATCAAAAAGAAAACTCAACATCAGCAATGAGATGGAAACCGGGAGAACATTACCATGATGGTAACAATCTGTGCCAATGGTGAAGACATTCCACCCACAGTAATCTATAAAGGCAAGACTTTTTCGACTGCATAGCATCAGGACAATACACTCCAAACAACATGAGCATGTTACTGTGCTATATGCATAAATGGCTGAATATGCTCACTAGCTTTGTAGTATTGTTCATTTGCCTAAAGGATGAACTGACGGTGTCATTGGACAGTTATGGATTGAGGACTTCGACAAGAAAACATGTACAAAGGCAAATGGCCGTGATTGACTCCTTCTTGTTGATGGACACAATCCTCACTATACAAGAGACTTTTTAGACTATGCAAAGAAAAACGACATACACGTACTGTGTTATCCCGCACATGCCACCCACATCTACCAGGGACTTGATGTTGTCATCTTTGGACCACTTAAACATTACTGGAGTGAAGAACGCGATCAGTATGAGAGCTCTAAACAACAAAAAATTGGAAAGTCCAACTTTGTTTTGATCTATGCAAGAGCGCATCAAAGAGCACTCACACTGGCAAACATCTGTCCTGCATTTCAGAAAACAGGAGTTTGGCCATTCAATCCTGATGTTGTAACACCGGAGATGATGGCCTCTAGCCTTGAAACATCATCTGTGGGCCATCTACCTCTCCAGCAATCCAGTCCAGTCAAGGCAATCACTATGGCAATCTGTCAGTATCAAATGGATTCCGACAAACTGGCATTACCTGGCCATGCAGGACATAGTTCAGCTACAAGTGAAACCATGAAAGCACTAGCTTCAACATCAGCCTCATTTCTTGCCTCAGAAGCACCTCTTACCTCTGCAGATCAACTTCCACAGTACAATGCTTGCATATTGACACCTAGTCGGACATAGAAGCATGCTTTGTTAGAGCGAGAACCAGTGGATGAAATAGAACATGCTTACCAGGATGCCCTTTGTCAATCACTTGCTCATGCAGACCAATCGAATGCAGCACTCCTTGGAATGCAGTCAACTGTTGTGCTACAGTCTATGTACTGTGATCGCTTATCAAGTCAATTGGTGGGACAAGAAGAGAGGTAGAAGAAAGGTCAAAAAAAGAAGGGGAAACTTGTGGGAGATGGCTTACCCAGGCTACTCACCAGCGATGAGTTTTACAAGCGTGTTGCCAACCATGAGAAGGCAAGTGCCGAACAAGAGCAGGCCAAGGAAATCCGACGCAAACAAAAGGACAAGTGTGCAGGAGCAATGGAAGCATGGAAATCAGTGGAAAATGAGCGGCTTGCAAGGAACAAGGAGCAGTGGGATGTGTACAAGATAGAGCTTGCAACCTGGAAGGTGGAAAGGGACCTTGCAAAACTTGAAAGGCAGCAGGCTGGATGGAATCAACCAAAACTCAGGAAGCTTGAGTCCCAATTGCCTAAGCTGAAATTTGAAGGTGTTAAGGGAGAGGAGAAGGATGAGGAAGAAGGAGCAGATGGTGAGCATCTGGAGGACGAAGGTTCTGACAGTGGGAGTGAAGGTGACAATTGATAACATCATTA
The DNA here is from genome assembly GCA_038089855.1 of Royoungia palumana. Classification (NCBI taxonomy): domain Eukaryota; kingdom Fungi; phylum Basidiomycota; class Agaricomycetes; order Boletales; family Boletaceae; genus Royoungia; species Royoungia palumana. Next base: position 8,593 of record JBBPLQ010000590.1, read on the forward strand.
GTAAACAATGCTGGAATGATAATGCAATAATGCTGATATACTTCTTTTGGGCTGGCACAAGTGGCAGTATATGTGCAATAAAGGCTGATATTTTGATTCAGTTTCTACGACACAAAAACACATCTGATGCGGCCTAATTTTTTTACAATAGCTACTCAAGTATATACTAATGTATCCCTCATCCGTGATCCAACAAAGTCGTATTGGTTGTCAAGTACGGGGCACTGACATTTCAGTGGTGCAAGTGCCCGTCCTATACTGTATGTCATTCCTCCCATATTCTCCCTAGACTTGTTCTAGATTCTTTATGCCTCATGCCAAACCTATGTGCAATACCTATTCCCATTGGCTGCCACATTCACACAGCCCTATATATACTCCACCAATTGGATATGATCCTATGCACTTCTTGTGTTACAAACGCTTCAAAGCCCCTATCTTCGACCCCTATGTTCATACCATTTCCTACATCACATGACTTGAAGTCACATGACATCCCATTCCCAAAACTACATGTCACTCATACGCCATACACCGTTCCCTTACATGCTTCACTCATTCCATTCCCCAGAGGCTAGACCTTTGCCTCATGTCAAAATCTATGCTTGGAACTCATTCCCATTGGCTGCCACACTTGCATAGCCAAGCATAGCCCATAGAACATTCTTTATCATTCTAACCAATGACCTTTCTTTCTCTTATCTCTATGACATCATCGCTTACTGATGCTGTGCATCGTACCACTTTCATTAGCCAATCACATTCCTTTATTAGATAGAATATTCTGGAACATTACAAATAGATACAAACACATGTACTAGTATATAAACCATGCAACCAACACCAAAGAACTCCAGTAAAGTTCTTCTGGTCTTTCACTTACAAACCAGTTGGGACAACATTCCAATCATCCTCACATCTTATCACTTTACAAGTCTCATCCTTTGTTGGCTTGTTTCATCTTGCTTCTCTTCCATTCCAAGGCAGTGCCTTATTTATGACATCATTTCATTTCTCTTATCATCCAATGACAATTAGATACTGAGTATCGTACCACCTTCCTTTCTAGTGTACTATCATAAATATGACCACACACAGTGAACACTATATAAACCCTCATGTAGTAGCATACATTCCTCAGTTTAATCAACTTCAATCTTTTCCATTCAAAGCCTCTTAAGCCTAATAAGCTAAAACTCCACTAAATAACACTTCACTTTGAGTGTTGTTTCACTTTGATTAAACTCATTCTTACACCACTCTGCTTGACACACAAAGCTCAGTAATGCTCCCATGCACCCCAAACCCCATTCAAGTACAAGTGCATTAAAAAGGTCAACACTAGGCAAAGGACTTATGAACCTATTGCACATAGTGCACCCCTACTCTTCAACTACAGCTAACCTCAAGGCCCTTTTCCAAGCTGTCAAGCCCCTCCTTCCTAGAGCAGCTAGCAAAGAGGTACAGCTGAGAGAGTCCATTAGAGACAGGAGATACTTCCTGTCAGAGCCCCTTGACACCACCACCCTATCCACCCTTATCATTGGCAATCATCTACCCTGGGGTCTTGCCAATTGCAGCACAGAAGACGAGATCCTCTGCACCATATTAGTAGTCCAATTTTACGAGTGCAGGAACCTCATCCCTGAGTTAGATCAGCAGTCTGCATTATCGGACCAGTCCCAAGCAGAAGGGTCATGTGGTATAAGGGTCAGGTTTCGCTCATTGAACAGCATCATAAAGGAAGAGAGCTAGGAGCCCTCCCTGCATTTTGACAGCCCCCTGATACCCCTTTCCTTAAGCAAGCAGTCAGAAAGCCAAAAGAGATCCCCATCTCCTATAGTAGTACCACTAGATCAAGTTCCCAAGAGAGAAAGGACCAAGTCAGTGGACTCAAACAAATTTATCCTGGAGAATTATGAAAGACAGATAAAAAGGCAGAGGACATTCAACTGAAGAAGACAGTTTGGTTCAAGGATTAGAGAAGATGCTCATGATCCCACTTACAATTGTAGAGTGAACAGAGGCCTCAGACCAAAAGCGGTCTTAAAGAAACCTTCTTGCCTCCCTTCATATGCATCTGCCCTCACATACGTACTCCAACCTCTCTGTAGATAAACCAATAAACTCCTTCTATCACAATGCAGGCCACTTTCCAAACCTTTGCTCTGATTGTCCACTGAATTAAACAAATGGACATATACAATGAAATAAAGGAGATGGCAGAACACATGCTCCAAGTAATAACCACACTTGAGAACAAGATCATAGATCTTGAGGTGCAGGCTGCACATGGCACCTCCACCTCCCAACATGCCCCCAAAGGAACAAATGGGCAAAAATATGAAATCATGGCAGACCCTGGAACATATGCCAGAGAAGTTGCCAAATGGGACGAGTGGTGGGCCAAGATGACTACTTGGCTTGACATAAACAAAATAGATGACATGCACAAAAGGATAGTGGCCATTCTCTCCCGATTCACAGGAGACAAAGCCGGAGGGTTTACCAAGTTAGGATTAGCAACCCTCTACCAGCATGACACAGAAGGATAACTCTTACCTAGAAAGTTTGAGAAATTCAGAGAAGAGTGTGCCAACCATTTTAAGTTGCACCTCCAAAAGGACTAGGCATTGGCCCAATTAAATAAAATCTACCAAGGAAATATGAGGACAGACAACTTCCTCATCAGATGGCTAAACTTGAAAAGGCAAGCCAACATTCCCGACTCCCACACCATTGCTCTCCTGGAAAAGAGCACAAATCCAAGGATCCTCACCAAAGTCTTCTAAGAAGGAAGACCCACAGACATAGAAGTATACATGGCAATGGTCC
>JBBPLQ010000591.1:0-18020 GCA_038089855.1 Royoungia palumana
AATCTCGACAAACACGCTCACATAATGGCCAGGTCTGGATCTACTTTACGGCCGTATAGTCATGACAGTTTGAATGACAATAAGTTTGACCTCACTTCGTTTTGATGTTGGACCCGGTTTACTTTGCTTGCCCTCGCTGGAACTGGCATCGTTCCCATTCGACTCTGGCCTTTCGTCAGTATTCTCTTTTCGAGCAATTTCGTGAACTCTTGTTTGTGTTAGTTTTGGATGCAATCCGGACGTTGACTGTTCCACCTTGGCCCGCTTCGAGTTCCTAACCGCTAGTTCCTCAGAGCACCACATCAATCATCGGTGACGGTGGACGTTTGTTCCATTGAATGCATACGTTACGGGCACTGAGCTCACTTGTCCGTTCAAGTAATTCCATTCACTTGTGATTGAACTCAAGAGTCGATTCAATATCAAATTGATCTAGAAACTCAGGGAAGGACTCCTCCACCTGCGCGTGTATGTATAACTCGTTCTCTTCTCTACAACAATACCACGGAAAATACATCAATGATTTGACGTGGACAGATACTGTATCACCGGGATCGGTTCCATATCATCTCCAACTTTCCTCCTAAAGAGCGACCGCTGCCTTGACCACCGTGGACTCCGCCAGCGTGTTCTTCTGCCCCGGATCCGGAGACTCTATCACGACTTCCCTCATCAGCCCCAAACGAGTCGTGCAAAGCACCTTCCTTCCCCTTGCTCTTCCGATTGACATCACGCGAGTTGCATCGGAATCCACCACCATGGTAACATCGTCGAACGTCTGACCGTTATGCACGACGACCTTGAAATCAGCCGCGAGAGCCTCCCCGATGGACGTCCTGAGCTGCTGGCTGGTTGAGATCATAGAGAACATGTTGTGGAAGAACTTTGGCGACATTTTCGCCTGTGCGTCAAAAGCGGAAGAAGCACAACCGGCTGCGACAACAACGTCCGAGATATTCTCGACCATACATGTCATGGCATCATCCGGGTCGTTGGGGATATGTGTAGCGATAAGCGATCACCAACCGGCCATGAGCGTTTGAGGTTCTGTTGGGTGCCGTTAGGAAACTATTGACGAAACGTGAACAGAGCCTGCCTGATTTGCGCAAACGATCGTATCCCTTGCGAAGGAGCTTGTTTGTGGTTTCTTCTGCCATCCACGAGGAAATGATGGAGCACAAGTGAGACGTGAGATAGGCTTGAAGTGCGATCGGGAGACATAAGGAGAGGTCGTGCATGCGCAAGTGGCGAAGCAAAGGTAGAGGCATAGACATAGAGACACGTCGCACAGCGGACGCTTGTTCCTCGGAAGCGGGGGATCGCATGTGACCAATAAAGTATGCAGATAGCGATTTTGAGATCCGCTGAATATCTGAATTAAGCCTGTCCAACGTGAGGATCATTGTCTTTTCGGCGTACACGTCGGAGTCGGCATTGGATCGAGAATAGTTGGGTAGTTTGAATTGGCTGGCTGCGACGGTAGATGTGATAGTTTTGAGTTGATTATTTTGGTACAAGTGGACGTCGAGGATGCGAGTGTTCATGGTTCTGAGGTCGTACCGTGTGGAGACGAGCTCGTGTGATACGTCGGGAAGTTTTTCAAGCTCATCGCGTACCGCGGCCAGCTTGCCATTTTTTCTGGAAACTGAGCGTTTTCGACGATTCAGTTCAGCAGCGAGAGCGGCAATTTGGCAGAGCTTGCGCGACTGCGCCTCAACATCACGTTGCAGGTTTGTGAGGTCATGTTGGAGATTTCGGGCAGTCTTTTAGGCTGTGGTGAGGACAGTCATTATACTATAAGGTGGGATACTCACGTTGTCGCAGTAGTGGGCGGGAAGAATGCCGCGCAGGTCCCGGAGTATGATGGTCTTGCCTGTGCACGTCGCCACACTGTGATCTACTGATATGGCCATGGCGTAAATATGGTCAGCATGTTCGGCAACAGACCCGATTTGTTCTTGTGTCGACACATCCCAGAACGACACGGATGTGCCACGGGAAACCGCAATATATGCGCTATCGCTTGCCAAAGCGAGCCACCCAGGGCGACCATCGGTGTGGATTTCCCATTCCGAGAACATCTCCCCAGTCGATACGTCCATACGGTGAATGTAGCCGGCAGAAGAGAGAGCAAATAGATGCTTGCCGTCGTGGTGCCATGCGATGCATCGGCTGTTATAGACACCAATTGCAACTTTGAAATCTGCGAGAAGACGGCCACTTCTGCAGTCATAGATCCGGATGGATTCCCTCCACGCGACAGTTGCCAACAGCAGTCCGTTGGGTGAGAATTTCGCAGCACCCACCGCGTAGTCGTGTCGTAGGCATTGCAGTTGGTCTCCGCTTGAGAGCGACCAGATTCGGGCAGTCCAGTCATCTGATCCCGTTGCGATTATTGTCCCGTCGAGCGACACGTCGACCGCCCTGACTATCCTTTGATGTCCTTTCAGCTCTGTCACTGTGTCGCCCCTCTCCGTGTGAAACACCCTCGCAATGCCTCCATACGCCCCACTCACGACCCACTTTCCATCTTGCGATACCGCAATATCATAGACCGGTCTCCCCACGTCCATGGATATCCCTGCCTTCTTGCCATCGACTGTCCTCCAACATCGAATATTTCCTTCCAATCCACTGGACAGTACACGCTTTCCATCGGCCATGAAGACGACTGACCATATCTCACGTCGACCGATCCTGATTACCTTCCCCACGGTGATTCTATTCAGGTGAATTCCCGTCAGTGATGTGCTCTGAATCACCTTTCTCGGCCACCTCAGCTGGACTTCTCTTACCTTTGCTTGTCCTCGCTGGACCCGACGCCACCCTCATTCGACTCTGGCCTCTCGTCAGTCTCTCGATTATCCCTACCGTTTACTCACCTTTTTTTCGTGCCAGTACTCGACCCAGTCTCGGAATCATTTTCAACAGGTACAAAGACGACACTCGGACGAACGGGAGTAATCCTTTACTCACGTGTCTACGTCCTGTTGCGGCTTCGGCGCCTATTCTCATACCAGTACACCTTCCTATTCCCCCTGTGTTTGTCCTTCCATCTCCCGATTCACTACTCTCCCAGAGACCAACGGAACGTCAAGCCATCTCCAGGTTCTCTTACTCCCTTGGTTTGTTTCACGACTAACGATGTGCCACCCGAACAACGCACTATTGGCCCGCCATTGACCTGCTGGTCAAATGTTTCCCCTTGGACCCTGCACCAAGGCCGACGCCCGAGGAGGATTACACGACGACGACACGATGAATGAACATGGCTCCTCACTAGGCCTCACTCATCGACGCAACGACAACGTCGCATCCGTGTCGTCGTCATATCCCTCTTGCTGTGAGTTGACGTGAGGATGACAGTGTAGCTCTAAGTGCACCCGCACGAGTGACGAATCTGCTCCAGGTAGGCTCCGCGCCGCCTGTCCAGCTCCCTTGATCTATGTAATTATACTCGAACGAATGATTTGGTGTACCCTCAGGCTACTACTCATGACAGCTTATTGTAAGTCCCTACGTCAGCCAAAGTAATTTGTACTTGGCACATCATGCGTAGTTTAGGTCCGTGGATAATGCGCTTTGGCTCTGGAAAGTTTTCTTCGAAAAAGAACGTCGTACACGTACAACAAGGCAGAAACAAGCACGTCTTCATTTCGTGCAGCAGCTTTTTCTAGACCTTGATATCTATCAGACGTGCCACATAGACCCACGTCTTCTGCATCTCGATTTTTCCTCAGAGCTCGTGAAGGACACAGGCGTTCCAGAGCCCCCTGATCTCAAAATCCGAAATGCGAGGAAACAAAATACACGCTCGGCAGGTCTACTTGGCAAGTCTGCTGACATATCCATCAGCCACCACCACACGCCGAGTCTCACTAAACCAGACATGATGCGACATCCGAACTGACCTTGCCCTCGCTCGCCATGCTAGTTACCTCGGCCGACCAATGACAGCAAACGTCGAACGCGTTCAGTGTCAGCACGTCGTCAGCGCAAGACGGCACTATGTCCGCGCCCCGAAAGGTGATTGATGCAAGCGACGTCGTCCTCGTCCTCGATGCGCGCAGTCCAGAGTCGACTCATGGAAGAGCAGGCGAGAGAGCGAAGGGAAAACGCTCGCGGGTGTCCTCGACAAGACCAGGGAGTTCACTGTTCTTCTAATGTGGGGTGAAGCAAGCTTGACCTGGGGGTGGTTCAGATCTCGTTTTGAGAGAGAACGCGCAGTAGTGGTTGTGGTATTATACGCCGACCTGTCGAATCGGCAATCTGATTTGTCTTCCGTGGTGGCCCCCATGCCATGCATTTCGGCTGCGGAAAACTTACGAGCCGAATGCAGTAGCTAGTATGACTATAAGAGTAGTTTGATCAATTTCTTCAAACGACCCAAGTGCGTTCCATCTTTCATTCTCCAGGGTAGCTTCATGCATCTTCAGCGTCGCTACAAGGCCGCGGAACTAGACTGCCAGAACCGTCCATTAGTACCAAAACGGAAGAGCTTGCTTCCATCCGCCGACAGATCGACCAACTTCCCGATCTACTACACATGCTTGCCTTTGTGCGTTACGAACTCGGAACCTCCGAAGCACGAATCCGGCTCAGTATTTCATCATATCAGTCTCTGCTGGATATGCCAAGTACGCGGTCACTAGGACCCTCGAGAGACCCGATTCGTTGATTCGTCTAGCCTCGATATTCATTGCTAGATTCTTCATCAATAATACCCGGTATGTTGTTACCGGAAAAAGTTCATCGGGGGTGCGACGGGCCTCCGAGTTTATTGCTCTCGCAGACGCAATGAAGTGCTTGCCTGAATCCTGGACACGTCTGTATGCCTCCCCGAGGTGTTGATCATGTCCTTTACCTATCACCCGCAAAATGATAATATGCAACAAGTAAAAGATAAGGCAGGCCGCAGGCTCTGTAGGCAATCGGAAGGTACACGACCATGCCGTCCTGCGACATTGTTCCCAAGCAATTCACGAGAGGTGATATCCCCATACGCGGTTTTACTTTGTTCACGGTATAGAGTTGTGCGTGCCCAGAGTACCGTGGTATCTGTGGCCTTCGGAAAACAAGTCACTGGCGCCCCATCTGATTTTATGGACTGCATGTTTCGGATATTATCCAAGAGGGAAGCGAACTGGGCGACATCGATCGTGTCGATATTTGGAGAAGCTTCTTAACATGTTACATGCATGATGGACAGTCGCGTGGTTGGGATAACGGAAGGAGACTACTCCACCTACTTGCCTCCGCTTCATAAGCGCAACACAACCACTACCTGCGAGTGGCAGCGAACGAACCAAAGATATCAGTTCTCATGGGTGAAACTTGGTGAAAAGTGCGAGTTGTGAAGTGTCTGAGCTCAGTTGTGAATATCAGCATACACCGGTGCCCTGGTCGATTGCATACATAAAGGCACGACGATATTGCGAGAAGGATCAAGAGCCACTAAAAATATGAGTAATACCTTCCATGACACTCGTATTCAGGTTCCTTGTGATTGAGGGTTTTCAGTAGGGTAAGCGCGCGTGGCTTCATACCGAGTTTCTGATCAAGGCACGACACAATACAGACTTGGCTTGCTCACCAACTTTACCATGGCTTCCGAACCGTATCCTTGGATGTTGACAATGAAACAGAGGTAATTCGGCCCGGTTCAAACTGCTGTAGTAAAGTTCCGTACGAAGACCTGCACTTGCCGCAGTGCCCACAGCCGACCTATGGGGTGACAGTCAGTGCGTGGTATTTCATAGCCTTCCTTTTAGGGTGCGTACGTCCGAAAAGCTATGCACCATGCTGCGCAGCCAGCAGCGGTGGTCCGATTCTACCAGTGAAAAGCGAAATATAATCAGGGTGGCATCTGGGGGATGTTCGAGCCGGATCTCAGTCTGTTATGCAGACTTGGGATGGTTTATGTTCTTCCATCAGTGCCGATTAGCACGACTGCGGAAACAGGCACAAAGTTACGATATGACCCTTGTTCATATGTTTCCGTTCTTGACTCGCACTTGTCCTGTGCAACTTTTGCCCGTCCACAAGTTAACTTTAGAAAGGAAGTCTGCCTCCCATGGGTAGCTGTACGGGCGTAACGTCCAACAATTTTCGTAATGTCTCCATAGTCGACGATGATTTGTTCAGCGGTGCTCGCGCTGAAAAACCCTTGCAAGTTGAAAATGGACGGAGAGACACAGCCACCGATTGCACTAATCGAGCGGAACTTGATCCTACTCTCATCCTCCACCGTGGCACCGCCTGCCTTAAATTTTCTGCCCGGCTCTCATCTGTAACTCAATCATACCACCTGTGGATCTGCTTATCAGGTGTGCATTGATCGACGCTCTATCCTACGTAGAACAGCCTGTCTCACTGTCCACAGGCAGAGGCGAAGCTCCAGCCCGTTTAGAATCTTTTCCCGGTGAATTATATGTCACGAATTGTATGAACCGCCCGAAAATTTGGACCGAGAGTACGCTTCTGAGCTCTGCTGTCATTGTTCGTCAACCTATCCGGTCTCTTCGTCGGAACTAGGCCAGCAACTTGTCATCGCCGTCGCCGTTGTATGAGTCACAATCTGTTCTATAATCAGCACTAAGGTACTCATTCAGTTTTACCGTGCGTAAATATCGAACCTATGAATCTTTCTCAGTTGATTTGGTATCTTGTCACCTAGGTTCACAGTATACAGATCTGAAGCGCACATATATATCACTAAGTTCAACATGCTATACGACAATCCTTCTGGGGCCAACACCCCATTTATCCCTCCCTTACCATCTCCAGACAGTGTAGTTCAGCCACCACCTGTTCCCACTCCTGACAATCGGGAATCTCCAGCTTGGGCTCAACAACCGCGAACACCTATGAACTATCCATACTATCCCTCTACACCATTTAACGGAACCCCGTTTATCCCACCGATGCCTAGCGTACACAATACACCCGCTACCCAGACGCGCCTCGAGCCCCCAGGTTCCTACTATCCCGCGCCGTCTGCCCTCCCTGTCTCCCCTGCCGTGGCACCAACAGGGTATCCGCTCCCTCCAGGACCTGGTGTTCAGGTTTCCGCAGACTTTACGGGCTACCCGATATCGTTGCAGGGCACACCGTGGGCACCACCTGGAATGATGCCTCCCTCGAATGTGATGCCTCCCTCGAATGTGATGCCTCCCCCGAATGCAATGCCTCCGCCTCAGTGGCCCGTTCAACCCCCGCCAACTGCGTTCAACCCCTTCAACCAGCCTCTCCCTGGTACTATGTGGCCTCAGATGCCTCCTCCCATGGGTCCATTCACTCCTGCAGCGGCAGCATGGCCCATGCCTCCAGGAATGTCTCCGCATCCAGCGTATGGTGGATACACGCCCTGGCAACATCCAACCCAACAGCCACCACCCCTTAAAATCCCCGGAAACCCTGGAGACACGGCTCAAGCTGCATTCCGATGGACGAATAATGCCGATCGCGTGGATTTATTTGCTGAGGGACCACATTGTGCGTCCTCGTGAATATGAATCGTTGGTTGTTACTCACGCATTTCGTCACTTGGACAGACGGGCCCGTCCTAGAACCATTCTTAGCAAAGATCGTCGGAGCTAGCATCAAACTGAACCCACTTCTTGCGCCACCGGCAGACACACAAGATGATTATCTCCGATGGAATATGCTCTTCCACACTAGCAATTGCTATCGAACGACCGAATCTCAGCGGTCCTGGATAAAAGGCCGGAATGCGCCAGCAACCCATCCACGTGTCTCACACGTTCGGATCATCTCCCGCGCGTTCCCATGGATGATCCAGGCCCGCGCGCAGAATCCCAAGATCGGTGTTACATGTGGCGAGGTATTAGATGCCGTCTCTGCGTACATGTACGGGGACGTGGCGAAGAAGGAATACGAGAACCAACCCCCGGTTCGGAAACGCCAAATCTGGGAGAGCTACCGCTTCAACCGGTCCACGGATTCGAATGCGCCGGGTGGACGTCTCGGGGAAGGGTTAAAGCGCCTGGACTGGCTGGGTTCTTCGTCGAGGTTTGGAGGGCTCGTTCTGAGCGACGCATTTGTAAAAGACCATTGTGGGGACGTACTGCCGTGCACGTTTGAGTTGAAGTGTTTGCCGAGCTATCCGTTGACGGCGCAAGAGCTGCGCGAGCAGCAACAACGTCTCGAGAATCCGCCGCGCAACCGAAGCCGGAGCCGGAACCCAGGTGCCGGCAGCCGGCAGCCCTCTCCACGATCGACGACGACGGTGCACACAGTATCGGAGGACGATGACGATGATTAGGATGACGGTTTGTAAAATTTTGATCGAATGTCTTGGTTTCATTTTCTGGTATAATGGATTCCGCTCATCATACCACAGTTTATTCATCACTTTATTGAGATTCAATGCGCGTCGTTGGTGCTATCATATATATCTCTTCCGAATTGTTGTCTAATCCTGTGTCCGTTTTGCAATGGGAGTGCCATCATGATAGACGGGATCCAACTCGGAGATCGACGATACATCATATCAGCACAAGTACGAGCAAACCAAGCTCGGCCAATGCACGATCAACTCATGACCGTATACAACGTCGACGACCTGCACAAGGGAAATAACAGTCGTCTCCCGGACCCTCACAACGGTTCACCCCCCCTGATCTAGGTCACTCGCGCATCCGTCTTTGGGCATAGAAGTTATGACTTGCTTCGTCACTACAAGCTGAAGTCGATGCCGTGTACATAATCCTTATGTACAACACACTTTCGTAGGCCATAAATAACTTTACGACTCAGAACTATATCAACGTTTGGAAACTTATGATACCACAAAAAATATTACAATGTAACAGCCTAGGCACCAACTCTGTATCAATGAAGTCTCATAAGAAGTCGTCTCGCTTAAGCACGTTCCCCGCGGAGGCGACGGGCAAGAGCCAGATCCTTCGGTTGACTGTAGTTTGTGTGAGCGTGAGATAAACAAGAAGGAAATAGGACTGACATGGTGACTCTCTTGGCATGAATGGCCGCCAAGTTGGTGTCCTCAAAGAGGGAGACAAGATAGGCTAATCCAGACTCAGCAACGTACGAACATATAGGCGATGATGAACTCACCCTCACTGGCCTCTTGAAGGGCCAACACAGCCGACGACTGGAACCGAAGGTCTGTCTAATCGTACAGCTCAGAACGACGTCATGTGACAAAGTGATGAGGTGGCGATCGAACCTTGAAGTCCTGAGCGATCTCTCGGACGAGCCTCTGGAAAGGCAACTTGCGGATCAGGAGCTCGGTCGACTTCTGATACCGTCTGATCTCCCGGAGTGCGACAGTGCCCGGACGGAATCGGTGTGGTTTCTTGACACCGCCGGTGGCAGTGGTCTGACGTGCTCCAGTAAGTATACGGTCGCAAGCACGACGGGAGTGCTACTCACCGCAACGCTCTTGCGAGTCTGCTTAGTAGCGAGTTGTTTGCGCGGTGCCTTGCCACCAGTGGTCTTACGAGCGGTTTGCTAAATTTCCAAAAGAGGTAAGTCTCTGAAAACATATGTTGTGACATTGGAAGTTCGAACGGGGAGAATGCAGCCATGCTCCGGAGATTGTGGAGATGTGGGAGCATGGATGCGTCGTTTCGATCCTCCGTGCTGCCATCTTTCCGTGTTTGTGGTAGCGTGTGACCTCGTGTCACATCCCCCGACACGCAACACTTCCCCGCCCACAGCGCGGTCGACGGCGAGAACAGATGATTCTCGCTCGCAAAGAAATAGGAACATGCATGCATCGAAAGAGGTACACCTACCTTGGTGCGTGCCATGAATGTATGTCTCTGTCTTCGCGGAGAAAAACGAAATCTGAGGGTAGGCTGAGAAGATGGTGGTAGTTGGGAGGAAAGACAGATGGGGGGGATTTCTCAGGTGTTCCCCCCTTATATCTGCCATTTTTCTGACCGCCGCTTTGACTCGATCCTACAGTGCTCTGTGGTCAGTGCACCCCTCCAGTATATGGATTGTGTGTGGACGGCTGTTCCACACACCGCCACATGACAAAGACATACAAACAACGTAGGCTGAATCTCCCGCGGCCCCGCCGCGATATGATGTCTTCCGAGTCATGGTTTATTTTCGCATTAAATCCTCCCCGCAAGGTGTGTAATACCATTAACAGAGTAGCCTGAAGTTATAGGTGCCCAAGTTCTACATTATCTCGAATATCATCCGTCTTATAATTGCAGTCAATCCATGTTTCGCTTTGTTGGTGGTTGCACGAAACAAGCCCAAAGATCCGCAGGATGCCCGAGCCAAGTCACCGGTTCTTGATGTCCATATTGGTCAGATGGTCTTCGGATTGGTTCGTTATTCCCGAGGATGGTTGTTTCGATGTTTCTTTTTTACCTCTGCCTGCCGCACACCACCATCTCCGAGCTACTAGCGATCCCGACAATTTTCAGCCTATCCAAATTAGACGATGCTGATATTGGGAAAGTTCCGAACGCAGAAAACCTGGCCGTATTTTCGAAATCTCTGTGAAAACGGTTTGGATCGGACGGTTTGGAGAGGTCATATGGAGGTGGACTTTTGCCTCATGAGAAAACGGTGACGTTACTGACGATTCCCTGGCGCCCGACCTGCCTGTTGAACTGGACTATGAATTTATCCTGTTCTCTGGCGAAGGCGCACTGCTTATCTTACCGAAAGGTGCCGAGCGTCATGATCTTCGAACCCCTCATCGCTTTCTTTAAGCTGTCACGCGAGATGGTGCCGTTTGGTATCGTTTCGCCGAAGAGAGAATTGGTAAAATTATTAACCGTGACTCTCTCTACGTGGTCACAGGGCCTTACAAAACACGCTCTTGATCCTTGGCGGCGTTTGAGAAGATTGCGGGAACCGACTTTCTCGCATAGTTTAAGTTCTCCAAAGGTCGAGGAGATGGCGTTACCGCCCCCTATCTGTGGACACAACCTGTACCCTCAACTGGCATGTTGGACTCTCGAAGATCCCCTAATTCCGAACCAAGCAGCGTTTATCCATGGTTTCAAAGTGGTCCTACGAACCGGAATATTCGGAGCAAGATGGATCAGTGTCAAGGCATATTCCACCACGCGGCGAAATCCTGCGGGGCACGGTCTCAGATGACTATGTTAGGATATATATTTGGCGGTTCGTCCCGCAGAAGGAACTCCGTGTTTCGGAGACGCAAGACGAAATAGCTTACGATCCAATTCTCGACGAAAGTCTCTACAACGGCGCGGCTGCAATTGATGCAGATGTTCCGATCCGCCGTGTACCAGAAGTGTCGTAGGTTCGTGTCGGATCGTCCATCATACGAGTTTGTCGACGAGTACGGTTCCTCGTACAGCATATTTACGAAACGTCGACCATTGTTTTCGGCCAACAAACATCCGCACCTGCAGAACATCACTGAAAGGTGAGTATGCGACGATCGATGGAACGCACGATAAATGGATGGTGATTCCTGGCCCACATGCGCCGTGGCAGCACCTTTATCAGTGAATCGAGGTTGTCTAGGCGTATCTAGAAAGCATCTAATGTGGATGAACGAAATATCTTGCAAGTTCGGGCAAGCGATGCGAGGATACGTTTCGAGAAGAACGGTCTCATTCCAAGTCACTGTCAATGACAAACCTGCGCACATAGTCGAAGTGACAGAATGAATTTCCGAGATTAGGAAACAATGATGACTGGGTGAGGCAGGGGAGGCAGTCCGTCGGTTGGGCCTTAATTTGTATCTGAGTCCCACGCCCACCATGCAGGTTTCTTGTTATCACTGACCATACAGTTCTATTGTGTATGCTACAACTTACATACAACCCGCCAAATTAACCTATTGGCATCATTACGACAACATACTGCAGGCCAGTAAAAAGCAGATTTTACAAACGACTAGAGGAATACATAGAAGTTCATAATACCGTACGTGAAAGAATACAAATGAAAGCATGTTAACCAACAAAAAAGAATTGATTTCGAATGAAAAACTTTGAAAAGAATTGTCACTATTTAGGCACGCTCGCCACGGAGGCGGCGAGCAAGAGCCAGATCCTTCGGTTGACTGCAATTTGTGTGAGCGCAGGATAAACAAGAGGGAAACAGGACTGACATGGTGACTCTCTTGGCATGAATGGCCGCCAAGTTGGTGTCCTCGAAGAGGGAGACGAGATAGGCTAATCCAGACTCGGAAACACACGAATATATAGGCGATGATAAACTCACCCTCAGTAGCCTCTTGAAGGGCCAATACGGCCGACGACTGAAACCGAAGGTCTGTCTAATTATACAGCTCAGAACCATGTCATGTGACAAAGCGATGGGTGGCGATCAAACCTTGAAGTCCTGGGCAATCTCTCGGACGAGCCTCTGGAAAGGCAACTTGCGGATCAGGAGCTCAGTCGACTTCTGATACCGCCTGATCTCCCGGAGTGCGACAGTGCCCGGACGGAATCGGTGTGGTTTCTTGACACCGCCGGTGGCAGTGGTCTGACGACCTCCGGTAAGCATAGGATAGCAAGCACGATGGGAGTGCTAGTCACCGCGACGCTCTTGCGGGTCTGCTTAGAAGCGAGTTGTTTGCGCGGTGCCTTGCCACCAGTGGTCTTACGGGCGGTTTGCTAGAATTTCTAAAAGTGGTAAGTCTCTGAAAACATATATTGTGACATTGGAAGTTCGAACGGGAAGAATGCAAGCATGCTCCGGAGATTGTGGAGATGTGGGACGTCGTTTCGATCCTCTGTGCTGCCATCTTTCCGTGTTTGTGGTAGCGTGTGACCTCACGTCACATCCCCTGACACATCAACGCTTTCTCGCCCACAGCGCGGTCGATAGCGAGAACGGACGATTCTCACTCGCAAGGAAACAGGAACATGCATCGAAAGAGGTGCACCTACCTTGGTGCGTGCCATGAATATGTATGTTTTTGTTTTTGCGGGGAAAAACGAAAATCGAGGTGGGTTGAAACTTGAAAGATGGTGGTGGTTGGGGGGGGGGAACAGAGATGAGGAGAAATTCTGTGGTGTCCTCCCCTTAAATCTGCTCACTCTCATATTTTTCTGGCAGCATTGATTCGATCCCCCGCCAACCTTGCGGTACTTTGTCGTCACGCACCCACCATTCTTCCACACCGCCACATGACAAACATGCAAATACAAACAGTGTCACTCGAAGTTACAAACTCTAAACGCTACGACGTTCAACGTTCATCAACTATTCAAGCTCAAGATTCAATTTATGCGTATTTGTTTTCCTGACTAAGTCTTTTATGCACAGAGAGACCCACACGGTGGGTAACTGTGGCCTAGACTGATGTCATAGGTCGCAGTCGGACATGTGTTGAGCTACGAAGGTCGCTTAGAAAATGTGTTCCGGAAGACCCACGTCACCATGTATAAATCGAATGGTGCTCATCTTCCGATTTGTGCTTGTCAAGTGGACAACATACAAGCTTTTGCCACCAACCGAGCACTTTAGACTGGCGAGTGACCTTGGAGCGGAATCTAGCTGGAAGGTTCTTGGTCCACCAGCACCGTCCAGCATGCCAGTAGTGAATGTGTACTTGAATTTGAAGGTTCCTTGTGGATTCGTTCAATGTCTGAGTCATGATGGCTGGCAACAGCTTGACTGACGACCACTCATCAGCGAGACGAGGAACCAATTCAAGGCTGCCTATGCAAGCCCTTGGGCCTGCCTTGACCACAGACAGCACTAGGTCCTGGTCCTAAGGTGAGATACTAGATGTGGCTTCGTGCTCGAGTTTGCCTGGAGGGGTACTGGTGCACATTCCTGCTGGTTGCTTGAGTGACCTTCCTACATGAATTGCTTCCTTAGAACCATGGAACCAATGCATTTGATTGCCCTTCGAGGCACAGCTTTTCAACTTGGACCTGTCAGCGACACAGGTCAACGCAGACCTGGCTACCTTCAACCTCCATCCGACTCCCACATTGCGCATCTCACGCCGGATATACAGTATGTTGAACAGGTGTAATGAAATTCCTCACCAGACGTGACTTTCGGTGACCTTTTGATCAATTGCACCTCACTGATGTGTTGCAGCTGGAGATGTACGGCTGGATGCCCTGACCGCTGACGTGGCGCTGCATCCTGCCAACAAGGTGTATGCCTCCACCATCGCCTTCGCTGGATTCAATTTCTTTCAAATGCATGCACCAACTCAGGTCACAGTATGACCCATGCAAGATTTTAGGCTGGTTTGCTACATGAACTGTTTGTTCTTCATTTATGTTTGATTCACTAGCGGGATGCTGCGATCAAGGAAGTAAAATCCCTATCCCCTATCGTGCAAGACTGAATTCTAAGTCGTCGTTTGTGTACGGCGCTACTCGTCTGCTAATGACCCCACCAAATTGCAACTACAAATGGGATCGTCAAAATATCGTCAATTATGTGGAATTAACACAGCGGGCATAGCACTTCCAGGGGTTTAGAAGTACCTGTGTATTAGCAAGGTTCGATTGTCATGCACAATCATGTATCTTTATTGAGCTTTTTCTTGGTTGACGTCGGTGCAGGGGAAGTTTGATGAAATCCTCCCCTCTATATAAAATGTCGACTCACTGGACGGCCTTCTGTCAACGAATAGCGTCCCCTCAACTCTCCACCTAAATCTACTACTACTGGTTTGAAAATGCAGATCCACTTATCGATGCTTGTCCCGGTCGCTGCCCTCGTTGTGGCCGTCGCCGCGGTGCCCGGCCCAGTTGAGGCTCGTGATCAGTGCAATGATGGTTCGGTTTCGTGCTGCAATAAAACATACGATGTAAGGCCCCCCCATTCTTTTTCATGCGGCTTATGACCCCCCAATGGATAGAAAACCGACTCGGAGGTCCAAAGCATTACAGGGCTGCTTGGGATCATCCTTCCTGATGGCCTCCTCGGCATCGGATGCTCCCCGATCACAGTGATCGGCCTTGGTAGCGGCACTTCCTGTACGCAGCAGCGCGTTTGCTGCAGGGACAATAATTTCGTGAGTCGATTTATTTTTGAGTCAAAGACGGGCGAGAAGCATTAATCGATTGTTTCCGGATGACTAGGGCGGGTTGCTCAGTTTCGGTTGCACTCCCATCAATGTCGGGCTGTGAGCAGCTTAGAGGCCTGTATGAGAGCGTCCAAGTCGACATGGGTATTTCATGTGTAAAAAAACGATGATTGAATGAATTGAGCTTCAGGTTCTGCGTGCATAGATCCCGAGAGAAAAAAAAGTTGCAGACCGATCAGAAAGTGTGCGCAGACAGGTATACACACATTATTTGTGAGGATATAACATTCGGAGCATGGCCCTTCATCATGTGAAGAATAGAATGTCTCCTGCTGGGTAGTGGTATGCACTGTAGACACTGGGACCTAGGTTGTAGAACGCAGTAGCGGTAAGGCTTTCGGCTAAACACGTTGCCCAACGGATCACTGGAAAAATGACAAACATCATACACCAGCAGCAAAACTTGCTGAAGATGGGGTGCAACAACTAAACCACAAATGTGGTGGGTGAGCGGCACCGTAAGCCACCTACCTGTGCTTTCATCGGATTTCACCAATACAGTGGCACTGGCCAGGCAACTCGGAAAGATTGCGAGATTTGGTAAATTGTCCTAATCTCGCCTCTCAGATAATTAAAGCATAGGAGTAAAGATACAAAATCGTGACGTACAGCACTTAGGTCGTACCGCCGAAACTCAACTCCGCCCTGGTGACATATAAAGGCCTCATACCATGAGCACATCGGACCCGAGTCTGAGAAATTGATGCAAACGTGGATCCACAACCTCTAGCTTCTAGGCCTCCATCATCAAGTAAAAGCCTGTCTTCAAAAAAGCCTAGGGGCGCCCAAGGCCTGCGACATGGTAAGCCACTTTTGAAGGCAAGACTTACTGGGTGAAATTGTTAGTGATAGTTACCCTTGCTACGCTACCTGCTTCCGGACGGTTGGTTGTACAAGAATAAAAACAGAATCCGACATCAACAAGAATGTCGTTGGTGAAGACAGGCAAGTGGTAAGTTGACGGAATGATAACATCCCACTTGTTTGTCGTATCGAGAACACCTTGGGATCCTATGTTCTGTACGATTCGCGGTAAAATTGTAAATGAAGATCAATAGCGGTAATCCAGGGAATTATGAGCCTGAGTTTAGTCGGATGGTTGACGCAGGATGATCGATGACTCCAGAATGACGGTGGCGTTTCCGCTGGCAGTCGTATTCACCCACAATAACAATGATATTCACGGAAGAACCTGAAAAACGGCTGGAGTTCAACGTTCAGCGTCAACGCTAGCGATCGCAGACGTTGTACGGATTACATAGCAGTGAACAAATGATATATAACAAACTTCTAACGCACTTTGAACTCTCTCGGACCAGACATGCTACACGTCATGATGGCCGTTATTTGAAAGGCCACGACCACCGCCTGTCAAAGCTCGATGATGCAAAGGTGATAGCCACTAGCGGATAGAAAAGTGGCTCAGAAGACAAGACTTCCGAGTCGTCGAGCGATGGATATTAACGGTAGAGTGGGAAGATTGTTGCTTGTATGTACTCTTGCTGTGCACACTCTCGCACGACTTACTCTGTCTGACCTCGCCAGTTGTGAAAACAAATACGATGATGTGGACGCTGAACAAATCAATACCCTCTGATTAGCTTCTACTACCCATCCCCTACCTGGGTGACACACCAACATCACTATATACACCTTTCCAGCCAAAGCCGTTACGCTTCGTCCACAATTACTATCCGTAATGTGATCCGTGTCATATGGATCACCCTTTTGTGTCTTGGTGGACACGCGAGGGAACACGTGTTTTGACTGGCTCGAAAAGTGGTGAGTTTGCATTCCGGAACGGCCTAACGTTCAACTTCAAGACGATTTTGCAAGCCCACAACTCGACCGTCCCCGCCACCCTGTTCACGTATTTAGGTGCTATCTCTCCGATCCAGATCAGAGCGGCATTATCAGGCACTTGCAGCCGAATATGAACAATCGGAATGCGTGGTCAGGACACCATAAGGCCATCCGAAGGCTGAGCGTCAATTCAAATGATAGTCAAATTCGGGACTGCGTGCGACGATACGACAATTCGATCATGGGCTTTCGAGGAGAGTAGAGAGGTGCGCATCTTCTCCAAAGGAGAGCATTTGAAAGTCCCGAGCCACCATCTGCTGTTGAATATGGACACTGAGTGGAACTTTACGATCAATTGTTGGTTGTTTGAGGCGATGGGATGGCTGTCGGACTCGACTCTTCTCAGATGGAAGACGGTTGGCTGGAAGTGTTATAGGTTAGTCCGGGGAAATTTTTCTTCTTTCCCTAACTACATACGACCATCCGAGTCATCGATTTGAACTATGATTTTCCGTAAGAAAATGTTGCACCATCTCTATTGTGCGTGACCGATGCTACTGTATATGCACATTTGTCGCACTTTGCGTCCGCACAAGACGAGACAAAATCACATCACGCATTGATATAACTATGTCAGCATATGTACAAAATGGTTCGTGAAGAACAGATCATGCGGCTCAGGACGACTGGGATATATAGAAGAACATGATATCATACGTGAAATAAAACAGATATAAGCCTGTGCAACCAGCCATTGGCAATTCGTTAGTTCATATGAGAAGGTTTGACGTGAATTGTTGCTTTTTAACTACGTTCGCCACGGATGCGGCGAGCAAGAGCCAGATCTTTTGGCTGACTGAAATTTGTGTAAGTGTGACTGTGTGAGAAGATGATAAGAGGGATCTTGGACTCACATGGTGACTCTCCTGGCGTGAATAGCTGCCAAGTTAGTGTCTTCGAAGAGGGAGACAAGGTAGGCTGAACAGTGAATACAGAGTCAGTCACGGTACGAGTACGGAGAAAATAAGCTCACCCTCGCTAGCCTCTTGAAGGGCCAAGACAGCTGTGGACTGGAAACGAAGGTCGGTCTAATGATGAAGTGGTTAGACAGATGAAGCAAAACAATGGACAATGGACCGACCTTGAAGTCCTGAGCGATCTCTCGGAC
>JBBPLQ010000592.1:0-18013 GCA_038089855.1 Royoungia palumana
AGGATGGTTCAGACTCTCGGTTCGACACGAACGAGGCGATGAGTACGCCACTCAGCAAGTAGTTCCTTTTCTTTCCCTTCCATGATGCTCATGGACCATCAGGGAGAGCTAGCGACCGGATGAGCGATCTTTATCATAACGTTCCTCGCGAGAGGAGGTCACCGATCATGCGAGTGACAGGATCGGGCATTTCGGAGGTATCTGGGTCTCGTCGCCGCTCTCACTCTTTCAGGGGGTCGCCCGCTCCTTCACTGCAATCCTCTAGGCAATCAAGAATTCATTCACCCTGCTCACCTGGCTCGTTACTTGTTGAACCTACCATAGTGCCGTCCATCGCGAACTTTCTCCAGGAAGTAAGTTGGATCGATCTTGATTGTCAGAGACTCACTCAAGCAGGCGAACGACTGGCAGGGATCAGGAATGAACGAGGACTACGCCGGCCAAAGCAAGATCAACTGCGTGGAAATCCGCAGTTCGACGGTCGACGGTCTGACCCTCAACAATGGGGGAGCCAACAACTCTGGTGCTGGTGGGTTCATCCTCGTCTCCTTCGTTCGACCCTCTATGAACGTGATACGTAGTCATTCACATGATCCCTCCACGTGTTCCTCAAACTGTCTCGTGATCGAGCTTGCTCGTCTTGTCTGCCAGTGTGTATTTTGGTCGTTGTAGATGGACATTACCGTTATTATAGGAAGGACTACTACTTATTGCAGTGTTGTATCGATCTCACCTGCGTGAGGTAAAATACCCGATCATAGACAATACAGGACGATCGATAAGCACCTATGTAAAGCCCCTTGCAAGAGTGAGTTCCATGGCCAGCTAAGATATGAACGAACCCAGGCCGTTCCCTGCGGTATTCCTTGCTCAGCTTCAAACCTCGTTACAGCTGACCCCAAATGGATGGAGACTCGCGATCTTTTTTATGACCAACACGTTAGAAATGAAATTTGACCCATCCACTCGTCGTCAACCGTCGCTGCGTATTCTCGGTTTATTCAACAGCGGGCTTAATTATTCGATCTACCCCTTGGGTCGCGAGAGGCAATGCAAGTTTATCTCATTGCCTGTTCGAACGTTAGATGGGGTCGCGTTGCATACATATCGGGACCGACTTCGCTGGTGGCACGCTTGCTGAGCCTGAAGACGAGTCAGTTTTTGCAGCAACATGCTTGCGACAAGCGTCCTTCTCTTGTTCTGTTTCTCGCACCAAGGCGATACGGATACGCACATTCATACGATTCTGCGAGAATGCATCGATGTCGCGGCTGCATCCTGAATCAAAGGCTCGGTTTACAAGATCCGTACGGTCGTCCATGAGAACCTACTTGGATCGACTGGCCTCGTCTCAAGACTCCACTGGTGTTATGCGTATGATACTCGGCGTATCATTCTTCCCAGAAAGCGTTCAACGACCGGGGGACCCAATCTGACAAGTTCAAGACTGTCAAAGAGCGAGCGCCGAGAAATGTTGAAGAGTTTGCTGGCGTTGCGTGGAACGAAACAAAACGGTCAGTCAAAAGGGTCGTTGCCAAATTCGACGGATGGACAACACTCGTATAGCGATCAACGAGCACGATACGACAAGATGGTTCTTCAATTCATTCGCGATCAAGTTATGCATGTCTGGCGTGATGGTTGTAGAGAGTACAGATTCGATGGATCTATTCATCGAGATTGATGGCACGGCCAAACTTGGCGTACAGGACGACCTTGAGCTCTTTCATCTCCTTGTCGCACTCTTCTGCGAGGGTGACGAGAGCAGAAAGTTCGGCGTCGATGGCAGCTAAATCCTTTGCGTGTCGTTTGAGTGCTCGGGGCTGGCGTAGATGGAGGAAACATTCGCCGATCTTGTATCTGGATGAAAGGATGAGCGGGCTGTGTATTGAGGAGGGCCATGAACAGACAGTACGACCTGGTCCTCGTCGGAGAGCTCGAGCTCGGTGACGAGATCTTCGAGTGCTTCTTTTTCCTGCTGTCGAGGGGTGAGCGGCGCAGCGGGAGATGGGCGTCGTGCTCACCTTGAGTGTCTCGAGTTTACCTTCGATCCCTCGTAGACGCGTGTTCATCTTCGAGAACTTGTTGATGCGCTGTTGATCCTCTGGATGGAGTCGGTGCTCGTGGCCGGATGACATAGCGACGAAGGAGAACGTACCCCAGGTGACTTCAGCGGCATCGTCGTTCTCCTCTTCCTCTGCCAGCTAGAGTTTGCGGGCCGCTGAGTCGTCTTTGATACGACATGAGATCACTGGTACCAACCATGCGAAGGTTGTTCATTTTGGCACACTCTCGTCGAATGGCGTATGGTTCCAAATCAGCGTGAACCGGTAGTGTGGGTACTTCCGGTGCTGCCCGGGTCCCGGGCCTTTATATGTCAAGCTTTCAACGTTCGTATGTCTAGCACACGCGTCCGTGCCAGCAGAACTCGATAAGACACAGGTGCGTTTGGATGCTCTGCAGCGCCGTGCATCATCCCAAGGCTAACGTTCGTGACCTCGCCGTGCTTCGCTCTTCACCGTTCGCCCCAGGAGAGGTGACGTGTCATCAACTATTCACCATGGAAAAAATACAGGACGTCGTTTCATCGCTGGAACGCGCGCTCCCGGAATCCGAACTCGTTTGGAAATGGTGGAATGAATGCACGCATTCCCCGTTTGAATGTGCCAAGACCGTCTTGTTCTTCTATGTGGTGACGACCCAGATGGTCAGGGCGTTCAGACATTTGCGTGCGAGAGGGCTCAGACAGACCGTGGCGGACGGATACGTGTGGACTTCGAAGGCAACCAACAGTCTTACTCGTGCCGCACGACTGGCTCACTCTTGTTCCGTTTGCCAGAAAGCACTCCTTCTCGCCATGAAGCTTCCCCCAGCACAAAAAAAGCTACAGGAGGAACTAGGGAAAGTCAAGGTCGACATCGAAGACAAGCTTATCCCGAAAGCGGGTGGGATTACGCGACACCTCTCCCTTCCCGCACAAGGCAAGTCTGCGGAGTGGATCCTCGAGGAAATGGCAAAGATGGACAAGGAACTGGGGGCCCACACGGATTGGAGACAAGGTAAAATATCGGGTGCCATTTACCGTACGTGACCACTTTGCGCGTTTTACTCACGTGGCGCGGGCGACTGACTGAGAGGGTAGACGGGGGGGAAGATCTCACGAAGATCATCGTCGCCGCCTTTGAGCGGTACGCTGTGTCTAATCCGCTCCACCCGGACGTCTTTCCCTCGGTCCGGAAGATGGAGGCAGAAATTGTTGCGATGTGTTTAAGGATGTACAATAATCCAGACGGCGCTGGCACGATGACGTCCGGCGGCACCGAATCCATCGTCATGGCCGTCAAGACGTATAGGGACTGGGCAAGAGATGTCAAGGGCATCACTGAACCGGAGATGTCAGTGTCAACTCTCTCTTTGGTAATTGGTCGAGGTAACACTGTCACAGGATCGTTCCAGTGACTGCGCATGCTGCATTCGACAAGGGTGCAGCCTATATGGGTATCAAGCTCCACGAGGTTCCTGTTGACCCGGTGACGCGCCAAGTGAATTTGAGTCGCGTCCGTAGAGCCATGTTCGTATTTGGTTTGCCTTACCTGCCACGACATCATCTGACCTACATCATACGTCAGAAACGGCAATACCATCTTGGTTGGTTCAGGTTGCATTGCATGGGGTATCGCCTTACGTTCACTTCCGCCATTAGCTCGTAGGTTCCGCGATCAACTTCCCGGACGGTAATCAGGACGACATCGTCGCCCTTGGAACACTCGCTGCGAAATACAATATTGGTCTTCACGTCGACTGCTGTCTTGGTTCTTTCATCGTTCCTTTCCTCGAACAGGCTGGTCTCGCCGATGGCGAAAATGGTCGCTACAAGTTGTCACCTTTTGATTTCCGCGTTCATGGCGTGACGAGCATCAGTTGTGATACCCATAAGGTCCGTCGCTCTTCTGCTTTCATTTTATTCACGCATGCGTGCTGCGAAAAGGTTGCTGAAATGATGCCTGTATGGTGTTCGTTTGACAGTACGGATTTGCACCCAAGGTCAGTCATCCATCTTTCAAGGTTCGCTTTGAGCTCAGGCGGTAACGTAGGGATCTTCCGTGATCATGTACCGTGACGCCGCGCTCCGAAGATATCAATATTACGTCACTCCGAACTGGACAGGTTTGTTTCTCCAGCTGCTATCAATCCACACTGTTTATTCACCGTATCCTACACGGGACAGGGGGTGTGTATGCGAGTCCGAGTCTGTCTGGATCGAGGTAAGATGTGTCGTCGATGAATGACGCCCGTCAATCGACTTTGGATCCTGACTCTTTGTAGACCAGGGGCCTTGATTGCTGGCACATGGGCGGCCATGCAATACATGGGATCCGAGTACGTGTTTCTCCATCTCGACAGAGCCCGAGCCATTGTCCCTGATGTCTTGCAGTGGCTACCTTCAATCGTGTCGTGACATTGTCACTTGTGCCCGACACATTGCCAATGCGATTACCGGCACCATCCCCGAGCTCTACGTTCTTGGTTCCCCCCCAGCTTCGGTCGTCGCGTTCGGCTCTCGAGATAAATCGGTGAATGTGTACGAAGTTGGTGATAGGATGTCTAAACGGGGATGGCATTTGAACGCCTTGAGCGCACCAGCTGCAGTGCATATTGCGTGTACGGTGCGTTACGTTCACCCCATCTTTGATCTCTCTTCCCCGGTGCTTGTCGTGTGAAGACATGTGCTGACGACTGACGTGATGGGTAGCGCTTGACGTTGCAAGTCGTGGAGACGTTTATCTCCGACCTCAAGGCGTCCGTTGCAGAATCGAAACAGTCGCCAGAGGGCAAGGGAACGATGGTGGCATTGTACGGTACGTGTTCGCACGATCCCCTTCGTACGAAGTGGAACATGCTTCGGATGCCGTCTCTGGCGGCAGGGATGATGGGGCTTACTAACGTGTGTTGTTTCTTGTGCAGGCCTTGGAAGTTCGAGCGCAGTCGGGCCGACGATCGTCGAGGAGGTGGCCAGCATATTTTTGGACACGCTGTACAAGGCATGAAACGAGCTGCCCGATGCAGGTGGTCGCGTGCTGTTACTATTTATCGGACCATCTTTCCTTCCGTCTCCTGAATCGTGGGGTAGTTTGTCGACGGTGTATAACTGTAATACCATCATACGTCGCGTTACAGCATGTACGTACGGCGGCGATTTTGATGTGATCAAACTTATCGTACCAAATGCTCGAGCGCTCAACTCACATGAGAGTAAGAGTCTCAAGTCAATCACGTGCGAGCCGAGAGTGTACGCAGTGATGAACAACCAATCGGAATTGCCTCTATTTCCGCTTCCGAACGGTCCCGACGAACCAAGGAGCGCAAGCCGAAGTGATCCGTACGGCGTCCAGCCACGCGAACGGGCGACAGATGCGTACCGTTGCACATGCTCGTACGGCCTATGCGAGTGCTGCCACGCCAGGGCAGAAGCAAGGCGTGTGGGAGGGCGTTCTACCACGATCACGATTCACGACGCCCGTCCGATCTTCAGAACGTCAAAAGACCTCAGGAACGATAAGTAGATACGGGCGGACGGCGCTTTCCGGTGTGATGCTCTTCCTCGCGAGACAAGACGCCGTGTGCACGTTTCACCCTCGGAGCGAGACGATGGAGAGGGGGCGAGATCGTTCGGCGCGAGCGATCCCAAGGGTTGCTGGGAGAGCCTTGCTGGATCGCATCTGCTCCCCATCGTTTTTTTCGTTCACGTTCAGACCCCACCCCGGAGGTGCACGACGAGGATTCTGAGCCGCATGCGCCTGCCCGTGGTCAGCCGCCGCCGGGATGAAGAAGGTATGTCGATATCCGACCGCCATCCGATAGCGAATCGGTTGCAAGTCCTGTCCGGCTGACGTTCGATTCGATGCACGGACGCCTTGTCAACCACGTCCATACGCGTGAAAACAGGGAGGGTGCGTGTTCGGATAAGGTGGAACGGGGACTTGCGTGCCCTGTCTGCAGTGGCGTCCCGCGCGCCCGCGGTGGGCGCGCGTTTGCGAAAAAAAATCCAAAGAAAGGTGGCGATCTATCGAGGGAGAATGCAACAAGACAAGATTGACATTCCCGGGTGGGATGTGTCACGTCCAAACGCCGGGAGACGATCTCGAACGCGTCACTGTTGACGTGCGCCGACGCGTGGATCGTGATCATATCATGTACTGGATGTTCATTGGTCGGGAGACTAGGGATCAACATGGCCCCGGTGCCTGGTACCTCTATCGACCTATCAGGATTGATCACCAAGGATCGGGCTCGGGAGCACAGAGATGACCGAGCCAGTGCGAGTCGATATCCGGTAACGCCATCGGTCGATAGATAAGCAGGGAATGATACGCCAAAAATCAGGTATCGAGGGTGATGCGAATCACAAAGCAAATGTTTGTCCGACTGTCGTGGTCAGCATTTGTGAGCGAGACGGAAGTCGAAGCGAGTATTGTAAAGAAGGGTGTTTGAGTGGCCCGGCGGCGACGCGTAAACAAAGGTATTGAGTTGGAACATGGAGACGGGCTTCTTCAAGTTGACGTTGACAAATGCGCCTGATAAGAGCCACGCTGGCGAGAGCATCTTCTAAGAGCCTTCGATTCTGATCCGTATGCGCCACCACCGAGCATGATCATACTGATGCATGTCGTGTTGGCCGACAAACCTTCGAGGTTTCGGCTTGGGACAGGACTCGGACTCGGACATATGCAGATCGGCGGATGATATGCACATGCGTGTCATCCAACGTGCTTTTTGACATCTTGTATCGCGCACCTTGTTACCAAGAAAGGCTGTCCGAAAATAAGCCGAAGAAACAAATGTAACCTCAATCACATCTCAAAGGGGAGAAAGAGCGACGAAGAGAGGCGTTATCTATCAGCTTATCACACATAGCTACTATCTCTCAACCGAGCGCCTGTCTGACAACTTGAAGGCGTGATATTGAAGCATGATCGTGATAACAGTGCACAGCTAGAACTAGATAGGCTTCAGTGGCGCCTACCATTTATGCAGTTTGTAGATCCTCGATCGGCCTATTGTTGCTACATGGCTAGGCCCATAAGATGAGGAAATCCGCGTGCCAAGAGAAAATCTGCTTTCGGAAGGTCAGCGCGTCGAGAACATCACAAAGGATTTCGAGGCTCGCTACATTTTGGGTGTCGTGCACTCGCCCGGTTCTCGGAGGGCATTGACAATAGGCTCGAAATGTAGGGTGCTGACGAGTCGCTGGAGAATATGTCCGATCAAGCTTACCAAGTGCCCCGACGCAGACAAGAACGGAACGCTCTGAAACGAGGACGTGCTATCATTTCAGTTGGCGTGAGATCGGCCAAGTCCATCGCGACAGTACATCAAAATGAGAGACATGCTGAAGACGCATTGAATGAACGGTGGGAAGATGCTTGAGGTCTTCCCGCCAGTCCTGAAACACAGCAACTGCGGCGAACATCGCCTAAGGGTTGCCAGTGCTGTGTGAAGATGCCGCTGCGGTCACACGGGAGGCCGAGGGCCATGGGCAATGAACGGGGTGATGATGTCCGTCGAGTCACTGCGGGAACATCGCATCCGGTGTCGTGTAGCAGATGAGGCTCATGCGGGCGCGCCGGTGGTTCCGAGTCGGTCCGATGTGGGCCGTCGGGCAGGCCAATCCGGCAATGCACGATCGGGGGTTTCCACCCGAAGCAACCCTATTTGCTCGCTTCGCCGTCGACACTTCAGGCTAGACTCGGGTCCCAGCCACCCTCACGTTTGTTCCGACCTGAAAATGAGTCTTCCGTCCAGAACTTTAAAGAGCGAAAAGGCGGCCCCTTTGTCTGCTCAGCGTCTGACCTTGCCGCGATCATTCGGTCTCAAACTCGACCGCCCATTCAATTCCAACGCGCCACCGATCCCTGTGCTCCTTACGCATTCTATCCCCTCAGCACTGGGACCCTTGAAAAGCTATCCCCTAATCCAGTTGTTGAACTTTAACCCACGCTCACGTCACCTCCGCTTGTGCTGTCATGACGTTCTCACTGACGAGACCGTCTTCCCCGGCTCGTGAGGGACATATAACAACCCAGGATCACGAAGCAGACCACCTATCCTCCGCTCTTCATGCTGCCCTGTCGACTTTCGTCCCAGGCTCCTCGGCACATCCCGACCACCACAACGACATGATTAGGGAGAAGGAGAGGGTCGGTATCGACATCGTCGTCGACTCAGATTGTATATCTCTCAAGGGCACTGGCGTCGACGTCGAGCCCGCCTTGCTCACGGGCCATATTGTACTACACCTCAGGGAACCCACCTCCATCAAGCAGATCACCCTCCAGTTCAAAGGCAAGGCAAAACTGCCAGTGCTACTCAACGAGAGGCGAGTGCTCCTTTCCCCCCTCTTTCTCCGCTGTCTCATCACGTTCCCCGCAGCGTGCCCTTGAGCGCGTCACCGCAGTGGTATACTCTCTGCAACCACGAGTGGTCTTTCCTGGAGGGGGAAAAACGTCATAGTCATACGCTCAAGGCTGGATTCCACCAATTTCCTTTCCAACTCCAATTAGGCGGTTCTTTGCCGTCTAGCATCGCGAGCAGCGTCAATGGCGGTGTTCATGTGAGCTACAAGCTCAGGGCCGTTGCCGTCCGTCCGGGTCTCGCGCACAATTTGCAAGCGGTCATGCCAATATCCATCGTCCGCACTTTCGCCCCTGAAGCCCTCGAGTACCAACAGTCGCTCGAAATCGAGAATACATGGCCCGAGAAGCTCATGTACTCCATCATGATTCCGCACAAGGCGTGGGCCGCCGGGGACAAGCTGACCGCCATAGTCAAGCTCTCACCCCTTGCCAAGGGCGTCAAGGTCCTGATGGTGACATCCACCATTAGTGAAACAACCAAAATAAGTTATCGGGGTGGAGTGCAGGAACAAACCCGCAGCGTTGTTACCGCAAACCATGATCTCTTGAACGGAAACGCCGTCCCTGTGGCAGGGCGGAACTTCGGAATCCCGTTGAATTCCACGTCATTGCCTCCTATGGGACTGTCGAACGAAGAGAGCTCTGGATCACTGGTCGCCCTTCCCAACCAAGACCTCACGCTCCGACTGGTGCCAAGCAGAGCGTCTTCTTCGTCACATGATTCTCATTCAATATCAACACTGCCACTAACTTCTAACAATCCTTCACCGTCTTTGGCCGTCCCCATCGCGCTCACCTCGGCTACCGAAGGCGAGATTCCGATCAGTCAAGACGACATCGTGTCTCAGCTCACTCTGTATATTCCAAAATCTGTGACTTGCTCACATGCCCTCGAACCTGTCGTCATTAGCCATCGAATACGATGGTCCTTTCTTATATCCAATTTGGATGGACATACCTCAGAGTTGCGCTGTTCTCTTCCCTTGCACATCCTCGATTCTCGACTCCTTGATGAAGCTAGGGCAAACTCTGCAGTCACTCGCCGTCTTCTCCTCGGAAGTTCCGAAGCACCGGTGGACGAAGAGCAGGATGTTGAGCTTCCGAGCTATTCCGCACACGTTCGGGATCGCGTGGCAAACATGTATCTGCCCGACTCAGCTACGACGCGCGTGCCCAATCCATGGGTACACAGCGGCGTCAGCCCGACGCTCCTGTCCATGCCTGAATCTCGGCCGTTGTCTGGTGCGCGGACACCGTCGGGTGCCACGCCCCCCTTGACACCTCACACGGGCGTATTCAATCTTCCTCATGCACCCCAATCGGAGACCAGTACACCGCTTGACTGGGTCAACTCTGAGCTCCTTCTCTCCCTCTCTAACGCCGCCCCTCCCCAATCTCACGCGGACACCAGTCCACCTGCAAACTCCCCAGATGTTGTCAGTCGACCTGAGAGCAGATTTGCCAGTCGACGACACAGCCGTGCACCAAGTCCAGAACGACGTCTCACGATGACGGCCCTCACACCTCTTGCCGTCTCTTCCAGCCCCGTTTCCCACGAGACGTTCTTGCATGACGGCCATGCGAGTCGATCGCTCCCTGGTCTGTTTAGCATCCAGATGAAGCCACATGCAGGCTGGCTTCCCTCGCGACCCAACTCACACTCCAATCTGACGTCGTTGGCTGATATCGGCCACCCGCATCGCATGTCGACCCAAAGTGTCCACGTAGCGCGGCCATCGACGGTTTCCACACTGTCCATTCCAGCCATGGCCTCGATGCCGACCCCGACGACCGAGCACGCGCCCGACGGCACACTGTTGTGGCACCGTGCGTTTACGGAGGTGCCCGATTACGATGTGGCCTCGCGTGGGTTCATCGGTGGGGTGACGCCGTTGACGAGCTTGCGCGGGCTGCCTTCTTATGAGGAGGCTGAGAGGACTGCGCACGGCGTCCACGTCGCGAGCGAAGACGAGGCACCGTTGACGATCCAAAGAAGGGCTGCGCCCCGGCTGGATCCCGTGGCGTAGCGCACGCGTCCCATTGTCGTACGTCTGACCCACGCATCGAACCAGAAAAGCACTGCTGTGAACGCTCCTTTTTTCTTTTTTCTTTTTTTTCCTCGCTCATCCCATCCCTTCTTTTTTGTTTCTTCTTTCTCGTCGTTTTCGGATGGATTGCGTCGGGTTATCTTCCTCACTTATAATCGATAATCGGTTCTCTACTCTTTTTTTTTTGGGCATCTTGCTGATAGACTGTCTCGGGGATAGTGTAGTTTGCATAGGCATGTTTGCATCCGAGGACGCGACCGTCGTATGAACACAAGTCGACGCGCGTGTATAGAAACTGAGCTGGTGTCACGAGACGAGACGAGACGAGACCGACAGCCAGGTGGCTGCGGATCAGATTGGCACGCAACGCGGCGATCTTGCATTTCAGGTAGCGGTGTCCATCATGGGGGTCCTCGAGGGTGGGCTGGACGAGCCGTCGACGATCGGCGGTGATGCGTGATGCGTGATGTGTGATGACGCGATGTGGTGCTGAGGCGATCGAGCCCTGCAACGTCGCGTTCCGTTTAGGACTAGTGCTGGCCCTGGATCACACGGAGGACATGCACGACCGACTTGTCGCGTTCCGACCCTGCACGCATCTCGAAAGGGACGCCCTCAAAGAGACTCGAGTTGGTGATACACGTATGTTACACGCCCAAAGAGAACAAACTACAGATCATCAAAGGAAAGTTAGGCCGACTTGGGCAGGCCGTCCTCGCCCAAGAGCGCTTCTCGGTCGTCACGCACACGAGGTCCGTCTCCGACACACGTGTGAATGAGCGTCTTCACGGCACCGACGTCGAAGCGCTTCGCGACGGCCGCGTCGAACCCGTCTACGAGACGCCCTCGAACGGCGCCCCCAAAGAGCTGGAACGGATCGTCAAACGAGCCCTGTGGGAAGTACGAGACGATCAGCTCGACGATCTCCTTCATGTTCTCGCGGGGGGCGTAGATGACCGCGTTCGGACCGGCGTCGAACGTGTACGCCGCCTTGCGCTTGCCGGTCTGTGCGAGCGCGACGCGGTTGTACTCGGTCACGACGGCGATGATGGCGCGGCTGACGTCGTTCATGTAAAAGATGGGCGGATCCGTGTCGAGCGCGACCGCGTGGAACTGGTTCGAGTCTGTCATCGTGATGGCGGCGAACGCGTCAAAGTCGCGATGGTGGATCGCGTGCGTGATCGCGCGCATCCGATCGGGAACGAGGGTGAGGCGCTGGGGGAATAGGGTCGAGGTGTCGACGGTGCGTTGCATGCCGGCGGTGGAAGAGGTGCCTTTTTTGTCGTCGGAGACGACGCAGATGAGGGCGTGCATGTCGGGCCAGTGGGCTTCTGGTGCGACTTGTTCGGCGAAGGAGTCGGAGCCGTCAGGGGCTGTACCCTCGCGCCACGCGACGAACCCGCCAAAGAGGGAGCGGCAGGCGGAACCGGAACCCTGACGCGCGATGAGGGAGAGTTCCTTGGGAGGCGCGGGAAGTTGGTAGAGGTTCGCGAGGGAGTACACGAGGGCTGCAAAGCCCGAAGCGGAGGAAGCGAGACCGGCGGCAGTAGGGAAGTTGTTGTGCGAGCAGATGTGTACCTTCCAACGTGATAACTGAATTTTGGATGAGGCCGT
Organism: Royoungia palumana; assembly: GCA_038089855.1. Lineage (NCBI taxonomy): Eukaryota > Fungi > Basidiomycota > Agaricomycetes > Boletales > Boletaceae > Royoungia > Royoungia palumana. The sequence continues at coordinate 12,077 of JBBPLQ010000592.1, forward strand.
GCTGTTTGAAGGAAGATGGAAGACAGACAGACCTTTTCTGCGCTGGGATTTGCGTCTTCGAGTTCTTTTCTGAGGCGCCTCATTTCAGTGATGGTCGTGTGGAGACGACCGTCGGGTTTGATCTGCTCGAGCTTTCCATTGAGCCAGAGCGTGTCCTCGGTGAAGGAAGGGTCTGCGCGAGAGGTGGTGGTCGAGCGGAGGTGATCCTGGTTGAGGGTGACGGAGAGCGACGGATTGGTCGGCAAGATGAGCTTTGTGTCGCGCTTCCCCCAGTATCTAGACCGAAGTCAGCACGCGGATCAGAGGGAGACGTTCCGATCTACTTGCTTGATGCAGGCGATGTTGACCGGGGCAGACGCGGTCGCTTGGAAGACCTTGGACATGGCTGTTCGACGTCAAGTGCTGATAACGACTCGGCCCGGAGAGTTGCCCGGTATGGTCATTGGTCACGTGTAGCACCGACTCCATTTTCGGGCGCTGACCGGGACTGAGCTGGCCAGCGACGACGACGACGACGACGACGTGCACGACGTGGACGACACCGACGACGGCAGCGACGAGCAAGGGTCTGCCTGGACGTTTCTTGTTTGACCACGCTCGACATCTGTACATCCGTCTCGCATTTCCCAGGACCGTTGTCCACTGCACGCTCAGCAAGTTCCTGCGCTGTCCCTTTGTCCGCACGGACTCGTCCAACCCAGCAGCTGGTCGCAGCGTGTCCCTGTCTCCGTCAGATGCCATGTTTTATCCCCAGCAGTCTCCGGCTGTCGCCCACAAACATCCAAACCACCACGACCAGTCGCCGTGGTCTCGGTCACATCATCCCGTCCTAGGACCCCCCACGTCACAGAATGTTGGCCCTCCCCCTGCCTCGCCAGGTTTTCCTCTCTACACCAATGGATCGGTCAACCCGATGCAACATCACCCCGCCCATCCTCACGCCCTCTCACACCCTCCCATTCCGCACCACCAACACCAAAACTCCCTCTCACATTACCCATCCCCCCCAAACGGTCACATCCACACTCAACACATAGGCTCCGGGTCCCCGGGCAGCGCTGCGAGCCAAATCATCAGTCCCCACTGGCAACAGCAACTCCTCAAGTGCGAGGTACGTAGATGATCTATATTATACACGTGTCACGGATCTGATCGACCACCGTGATTCACAAAGATGGTCAGGTCGTCTCGTTCCGCACATCATCGTGCACGGGCAAGCGCCATGGCCGCCCGTACCATCCCCAAATCTGCCATCACCATCACCAACCCTAATCATGTCAAGCCCACTGTCAGTGCAGACACCCCTCCAAAGGACTCTGAAGTCCCAGTCTCTTCCTCCACCCCCGTACCCACGACTGTGTCGGAAAGCTCGCCTAGTCTCGCTGGTTCTGCCGTCAATCACCCTTCTTCAACTGTGGCTCCGATAGCCGAGGCACCGCGGCTAACGGCAAAGCCACCACAGAATACATGGAGCTCCCTGGATATGGGGGGTGTCAACATAAAGACACTTCCTCCCACGTCTGGCCTCTTCTCCTTCACTTTCCTCATCAATCTCTATCTCAACCACAACGCCTTGTCTGCCGTACCATCGGAAATAGCCAAACTCCGTCATCTGGAACTCTTGGATCTGTCGGGAAACAGCTTGGGCTCGGTCCCGCCCGAACTCGGGATGCTCACACAACTCAAGGAGCTTTATCTTTTCGACAACCATCTAGTCACGCTACCTCCGGAACTTGGCAGCTTACATCAATTACAAACTCTTGGCGTTGAAGGTAATCCGCTAGATGCCGCGCTGAAAACCATTGTACAGAAAGATGGTACTCCTGCCCTCATCTCTTTCCTTCGCGACTCGTGTCCTGTACCGGCCCCTCCACCCGAACGGTTGTGGAAGCACGTCGTTACCGCGGCCGAACGCGAAGCGATGAACAATGATCCTCAGACGGAGACATTCAGCGTCTTGTGTTACAACATTCTCTGTGAGAAATACGCCACAGAACGGCTTTACGGTTACACACCTTCTTGGGCACTGTCATGGGATTACCGGAAAGAGCTCATCTTGACGGAAGTGATGAACTACGACGCCGACTTCGTTTGTTTGCAGGAAGTAGACACGACTCAATACGAAGAGTACTTCATCAAGCACCTCCAAGGACAGGACTACGAGGGCGTGTACTATCCCAAGTCACGGTACAAGACAATGAGCGACGCAGATCGGCGACAAGTGGACGGCTGTGCGACTTTCTACAAGGCCGACAAGTTCGTTATCGATTCCTGTTTCAAGAACACGTGTTTACTATTTCCCAGATATCAATTGGTAGAAAAGCAGCTCATCGAGTTCAGCACCGTCGCGATGCAGCGTCCAGATTTCAAGAAGACCGACGACATGTTCAACCGGGTTCTTGGCAAAGATCATATCGCTGTTGTGTGTTGTTTCGAACACAAGGAGACAGGAACGCGTGTCGTTGTGGCAAACGTTCACATACATTGGGATCCAAACTTTCGGGACGTGAAGCTCGTCCAGGTCGCACTTCTGGTAGACGAGGTGGAGAAGATTGCTGCATACTTTTGCAAGTTGCCTCCGCGACCGCCGGCCAACTTGGACGACAAGACTGCATCACAACTACGATCGTCACCGGCATATGGTGACGGAACGAAGATACCCCTGATTATCTGTGGCGATTTCAATTCCGTTCCCGATAGTGGTGTATACGAATTCTTGTCCAATGGGTCTGCGCCACCAGATCATCCCGATTTCATGTCACACCTTTATGGGAAGTACACTACCGAAGGGCTACGTCACAAATTTGGTCTCAAGAGTGCATACGCCGCCGCGGGTGATCCCCCACTGACGAATTTCACCCCAAGCTTCCAGGGCGTGATCGACTACATCTGGTATAGCACAAGCAACTTGGCAGTCAATGCCGTTTTGGGTGGTGTAGATAAGAACTACCTCGACAAGGTAGTTGGGTTCCCGAATGCCCACTTCCCATCAGAGTGAGTCTGGTTTTCGATCAACTTTCACGTCATCAACTATTCCTTTTTAGTCATGTTTGCCTGGTGAGCGAGTTCCGGGTGAAGCCGCCTCGAGACAATGTATCACGACCATCGCCCCTTGTTCCTTCCACCAACGGTGCGCATTGATAACCGGGTATCGCGACATCCTCTCTTGTTTTCTTTTTCTTTTTCCTACATTTTCATCCCCACATTCACTTTCTCTTCATTTATCGCCGTTTCTGTTCTGGTATTATATATTGTTCAACTCGTACGATGTTGGCTTTTGTGCATTGGAAGGGGATGAATGTTTTTACACACGCAATACATTTGTTTGAAATCCAAACCTTGTCTACTATCTTTCCCGTTCATTTGCGCCAACGTGTTTCATTCTCTCTTTCCTTGAGGTACTCTTTGCTATACGACGCTCGTCCATCGTCGCACGAACCTGCCGTGGTTTCTCTCGTTGCTTGGTTGATACGATCCCCATTCAGCGCATCCAGTTTCATCCTATTCATTATATATACTCTCTTGTGTCGTCACCCTCCGCATCATGTACGGCTGTAGCATGCGCGTGTATATCTTCTTTTTTCCTTTCTCTCGGTGCTTCAAGTTTACAGTCAGCGTCCGTCCACGCGATCTTTCAACGAAAGTACCCAAGTGAGCTGGGTACAGCACGGACGGCCGAATCATAAAGGCGGTGGCAGCTCGTGTCTCGTTTGGATACGTAGTATCGAACGTTCGCCGTCAGTTTCCCAGGTTCAGTTTCGATCTGGTTCGTAGCCGTTTCGGACTTTGAGATCTACGTGTTCAAGCTTCAACTGCATACAGCCGGATGCTAGGTCGAAGTCATCCGTCGAAACTTGTGTACTTGCGTTCAGTCATGCTTTGTCGACTTGCGCCCGGCATGTCCGAGTCCTTGCCTCGCGTCCAACCCGCTCAGCATCTCTCTAGAACAAGCATAGCGGTGGAATGACGAGGGACATCGCATCAGAGTTGGTCTGGCCCCGGCTGCGCTGCGTTGTTTCCGAGTGCACCGATGCCAGCCACGACTGCCGAGGACGCTCTGCACTCCAGTCCCACGGTGACGCCGCCGCTGCCTGTAGAATTCAGAAATTGGAGGGGACGGGCGTACCGGCCTCGTGTCCTCACGTATGCGCTCCAGCTGATAGTCGACGCGCGCTACAGCTCGACGATCGTCCACGGCGAAATTCGCCTATGCATCCACGTCCGAGTCATGTAAGGAAACGCGACCGAGAGAGCTTCTACTCGAAATCTGAGTCGCCATTTTCTGAACATCTTCGAGCTTTTTGAACGATCAAAGTATGTCTTTTCTAGATGGGGAGAAGACGTACTTCTTGAAAGACTTTGGCATTTTCGTCGTATCCCTGGACAAGGTATGCTGTGTTGCGCACCGTCACGGTGTGATGTGAGATCTCATTCAGCGACCGCGCAGAGTTCTCTGTCACTTGGGCGATCGCATGGTGAGTGCCACCCATGTCAGAGCACACGACAGTCAGTAGCAGATTCCTGCGATCGTTGGAGCGAGCGTGAGACGACGGCCATCGACACTATCGTTCGCGAAACTGCTCCCGCCGCGGCTAGGCACGGGATGGGAGACAAGGCTCGAAGTATCCGGCGGCGAGGACACGTTGTGATGCAAGCCGGATTCGAAAGTGGCGGACGTCGACATGGAAGAACCCACTGAGGAATGCACGCCGCCGCAAGACATCACGGGGACTCTTTGGACCCGGTCGGTCGACGGGTCCTGGTACGTACCCTTCTCCAAAACCTCCAAAACTTTCCGACGAGGAAATCGAATAGGTTTCGTGAACCTCAAAACCGGGATCTACCGTTTCCCGTTGGATCTGTTGTCCTTGGCCTCTCCCCGCGTCCAAACACTCCAAGATATCCCAAACCCACGTTCCTCGATAGCGACAACTGCGAGAGCCAAGGCGAGTCATGTCCTTCCAGAAGTCCGTGAGGAGATGCTCTTCTCTTTTTGAACCAACTGATTCTTCTTCGAGCTCGTCCCACATCGTTGTGCAGGTTCACTGACCGCACAAGTCTCTGACCGCAGACAGATTCCTCAGGGGTGTTCCTGGGATGGCCCTGCTTTCGAATATTCAATCAACTCACGTCTCTTTCAGCCAGTTCGCAATCACTTTACTTATGCGCTTGGAAAGTGAGTATCGTCGAACTCGGGGGTGTCCACCAAAACAATGGTCCTCAGGCCATTTGGGATCGAACAGCGAACGGGCTGCATGGATGTAGTATGTATGCGAGGCCATTTGAGAACAGAGGTGAACTTGAAAGGCCCCGATCATTGGTCCATCGGTCGGACTAGCGCTCGTCGTCAAAATACGCTCTGCATGTTCGCATCCGCGCGGGCACTCATGACTCTCTGTGCATGGTAGCATGATCGGCATGGCCTGGTCATGCCTTTGATGGCAGGAATACTCGTCAACACCTAAAAACGAATTCTCCAATACATACTTTACAAGCACAACCACTCCGATCAGCGCGTCTCATCCTTCAGAAACAGACTTCCGACCTCTTTAAAATGCCGGCTTCGATGGCCTTGATCTCTGCAATCCTTGTTGATCACGGGCTTGTTTCTCATAACAATTCACTCACGCAATGCGAGATGTCGACTGTGGAACCGCGACATAGACAAGCTACCTAATTTCGCCCGCGAACGTACCATCAGTGCATGAACGCTGCAGAGGGCACATGACGTACCGATGCCGAACCACATGTTCTCGTGCCCACAATCCCTCCAAATGCCGTTCACCTCACCTTCCTCCGTCAGGCCCCACACCCTATTTACCTTGCTAGCGACCTGTGGTCCACAGACGTCGCGCATGCTATCGCGTTGGTCTCCATATCTTCAGACGAGTTACCTTGCATCGTGCGGGTCGCGAGGGACACGAAGGTGCTTACCCG
>JBBPLQ010000593.1:0-17950 GCA_038089855.1 Royoungia palumana
GCCAAAGAAGCACAACCCGGAAATAGATTGGAAAACGGGAAAAGTAAACCTTACTCGTTGCCCCCTCCAATGTGACTCCTCAGACTTCGTACGGAGAGTAACGTGCGAAGAAGTAGAAGACATCTATGACTTCCAATTTCGTAAAGCCCAGGAGGCTGAAACAACAAAACCAAAAATAGAAAAGACTGTAGAAGAACTCGTGCCAAAACAATACCACGAGTATCTTGACGTATTCAAAAAGAAGGAATCAGAACGGATCCTACTCCGTAAACCCTGGGACCATGGCATTGAATTAAAAGACACCTTCAAACCCAAAAAGGGTAGACTCATACCATTGTCGCCCGATGAACAGAAGGAAGTCTCCGACTTCATAGATGACCAAATGGCCAAGGGCTATATCCGACCTTCCAAATCGGAACAAATGTCACTTGTGTTCTTCGTCCCTAAAAAGGATGGACAGAAATGGATGGTCCAAGACTACCGTTACCTAAATGAACACACGGTCAAAAATAATTATCCTCTTCCTCTCATCTCGCAGCTTGTTGACAAGCTCAAACATGCAAAACTATTCACCAAAATGGATCTCAGATGGGGATATAACAACGTCCGTATTAAAAAAGGCGACGAATGGAAAGCAGCATTCATTTGTCACCGTGGATCATTCAAACCCATCGTTATGTACTTTGGATTATGCAACTCCCCCGCCACATTCCAACAGATGATGAACGACATCTTCTCTGATATGGACGGAGTCGTGGTCGTCTACATCAACAATCTCATGATCTTTACGTCCACAGATAATCAGGAAGAACACGATAAAATCATGATAGAAGTTCTCAGGCGGTTAAAAGAAAACGATTTATTTATAAAACCAGAAAAATGCACATTCTCATGCAAAGAAGTAGACTTCTTGGGAATGATCGTAGGAGTTAACGGGATCTCCATGGACGATGAAAAGACCAAAGCCATCAGAGAATGGCCAGTACCAACCAAGGTCAAACACGTCAGATCCTTCCTCGGTCTAGCGAACTTCTACTGTCGCTTTATCCAAGATTATGCCAAAATCGCACGTCCTTTACATGACTTAACCAAAAAAGATGTCCAATGGACTTGGACAGAAAAAGAACAAACCTCTATGGATAAATTAAAAGAAGCTTTCACAACAGCTCCAATACTCGCCTATCCAGATAACGAGTGCCCATATCGGGTAGAGTCAGATGCTTCTGATTATGCGACCGGCGCGGTGCTGTCCACCCTAAAAGGAGATAAATGGCACCCTGTCGCATATAACTCTCACTCTATGTCACCAGAAGAACGGAATTATCCAATCGCCGACAAAGAAATGTTATCGGTGATCCGTTCCCTAGAATTATGGCGCCATTATCTAGAAGGCGCAAAACATGAAATACAAGTATGGAACGATCATGAAAACCTTAAATGGTTCATGACGAGACAAGACCTGACACGCAGACAAGCACGTTGGGCACAATATCTATCTAGATTTAATATCGCTTGGCATTACAAACCAGGCGCTTCTATGGGAAAAGCCGACGCCCTCTCTAGAAGAGAAGACCATGCAGAGGGAATCGAAGATGATAATAAAGGAGTCACGGTCATCCCACAAACACAGATCCGCCCAATTGAGGTACAGATAAAGGATCTCGGGAACCAATTCTACGAAAAACTCCAACATGAACAAATCAAGATTCCTCGCTCGGGTCTAGATTCTCTCTTCAAGCGCGGTTATACATTAAAAGAAATACAAAACAAAAATATATTACAAAAAGAAAACAAAATCTATGTTCCAGAATCATTACGACAAGAAGTCGTAACTATGCATCACGACACCCCAGTAGCAGGACACCCGGGTTACGACAAAACTATGGAACTTCTCACACGTTCCTATATATGGCCAGAAATGGCAAAATATGTGAAATCCTATGTCTCTAGATGTGAAAGATGCGCACGCTTCAAAACCGGAAATCAACCTCCGGCCGGCAAACTCCAGCTGTTAGAAGTGCCAAACGCACCTTGGGAACACATATCCGCGGACTTCGTCACGGACCTTCCCCTTTCACAACATTATGACTCAGTTCTCACAGTGGTGGACCGCTTCTCTAAAGAAGTAGAATTCATCCCCATGACAAAAACTTGCTCCTCGATGGAGTTATCAAAACTTTATCTATCTCACATATGGAAACACCACGGTCTTCCCACGACAATCATATCGGACCGTGGTCCTCAATTCGCTTCATCTCTTATGAAAGATATATGTAAAAACCTAGGAATAACTCCGAAACTGAGCACAGCTCATCACCCGCAAATGGACGGGCAAACGGAGCGTATGAATCACGAACTTCAGCAGTTCCTCCGCCTCTTTTGTGCTGAAAACCAAAATGATTGGTCGCAATGGTTACCCATTGCTCAATTCAGCTACAACTCTAAAAGGAACACCACAACGAAGTTCGCTCCTTTTGAAATAACACATTCCTACATGCCGCGCATGGGAATAGAAAAACGACAAACACAGGCACCGGCGGCCGAAGAATTTATTAAAGATATGGCAGACATTCTATCTAAAACAAAAGAAAATATCCTGCAGGCACAGGAACGTATGAAAAATCAAGCCGACAAACACCGTGCAGAAGCACCGGAATATCAAATTGGCGATAAAGTGTGGCTTGCCACAGACAACCTTAACATCGCCAACCGGAGCAGAAAACTCACGGATAAATATATCGGCCCATATGAAATCATATCTATGAAAGGTCCAAATGCCGTTGAACTTAAACTACCACGGCACATCAAAATCCACCCAGTAATAAACATCTCCCGGGTCAAACCTTATCGGGAACGCCTTGACGGCCAACCCACCCATAAACCCGCCCCTGTTCTAGTAACAGAAAATAGAGATGTTGAATACGAGGTTGACTACATCGTCGACTCTCGCTTTAAAGGACGAGGCCTTCAATACCTTGTCCACTGGAAAGGATACGATGAAACAGAGCGAACTTGGGAACCAAGCAAACACTTGGAAAACGCACCGGAGGCCGTTAAACTCTTCCACGAGTCCCATTCCTCCGCCCCAAGAAAACTCAGGATCAATTATGAAAACTTTAACTCCCTATTTAACCCTATGCCTGACTACAAGACAGAGGTCTCAGCTCAGAGCGTTCAGCTCCACGAGCATGCTGTAGATGCAGGTCATCTGGAATCTGACCAACAGCAGGGGGGTAGTGTTATGAACGCTCCTAAACCCCTATCTTCAACCCCTGTCTTTATGCCATCTAATCCGTCTTTATCTTATCAACAAGTCTATTGTCCACAAGAACGCTATATCGTTCCCATCTATCAACCACCGGACTTGTTCTAGACTTCCGCCTCATGCCAAACCTATGCTCGGAAACTATTCCTATTGGCTGCCACATTCACACAGCCTTATATATATCTCCACCAATCGGATATGATCCTATATGCTTCTCAACTTCTCTTCCATTCCAAGGCAGTGCCTTATCTATGACATCATTCATTTTACTTATCATCCAATGACAATTAGATACTGAGTATCGTACCACTTTCCTTTTTAATGTACTATCGTAAATACGACCACACACAGTGGACAGTATATATACCTTCATGTAGTAGTGTACTTTCCTCAGTTTAATTCATTTGTTCCTTCCATCCAAACAACTACTCTCAAAGAGTTGGTCTCTCTACAAAAGACTACTATACTTCATCCAAGTTGTTTTGGGTGTTGTTTCACATACTGTGGGAGTTGAAGGCTACTGGGTGCCATTTCTCCTCTTTGAGAATAGATAATACTGCTCTAGTGGCATTAAAACAACACTCAAAGTGAATGAAGTTTAGTGGATTCGAAAGATTGAAAGCTTAGGAGGGACTTTGAATGGAAAAGATCGAAGTTGATAAAACTAAAGAGTGTGGCTACTACATCAAGGGTTTATATACTATTCTACTTATGTTATGTAAGTGACTGTGATTGGTTAAAGGATTGTGGTACGATGTCTGGCATCTATTATATGATTGGTTGATAAGGAGTGACTGTGAGTTAGTCATAGATAAGGCACTGCCTTGAGAATGGAAGGGAAGCGTCAAGCTTCTATGGAATGGAAGTGCATAGGATCATATCTGATTGGTTGTTTATAAATATGCTGCTTCTATTGTGGCAGCCAATAGGGATCAGTTCCGAGCATAGGTTTGGCATGAGGCATCTATATTTAGAATGTGTCCTTCAAGGACAAGTGGGTTGGAACAACATAGGTAGATGACGGATTGAAAGTCTTATCAAAAGACTTGGTTGGATTCATAGGGATGAAGAGTGTAGGAAATGGAACGGGATTAGAGGTGATCGTAACAGGCGTAGTCCGATGCATCTGACTCTAAGCGATATTTGCAATTGTTGTCAGGGTATACAAGGATTGGTGCGGTTGTGAAAGCATGTTTCAGCATGTCAAACGCTGTTTGTTCTTTTTCTTCTCATGTCCATGTGTTATCCTTCTTTATGAGGTCATGGAGGGGACGTGCGACTTTGGCATAATCTTGGATAAAGTGCTGGTAGAAGTTGGCAAGTCCAAGGAATGAGCGAATGTGTTTGACCGTTTTTGGTAGCAGCCATTCCATAATTGCTTTTATTTTTTCTTGGTCCATGGAGATTCCATCGGTTCCTACTATCATCCCGAGGAATTCCACCCTTTTGACCGAGAAGTAGCATTTTTCTGGTTTAATATAGAGGTCGTTCTCGTGTAAATGCTTGAGAACTTCCAGCATGATCTTGTCGTGTTCCTCTTGGTTATCCGTAGATGTAAATATCATAAGATCGTCAATGTAGACCACCACGACTCCTTCCATATCTGCAAAGATTTCGTTCATCATGCATTGGAACATGGCTGGGGAGTTGCACAGCCCAAAGTACATGACAATGGGTTCGAAGGTTCCTTGGAAGCAGCCAAAAGCCACTTTCCATTCATCACCTTCTTTGATGCGAACATTGTTATATCACCATCTAAGGTCCATCTTCATAAATAGTTTGGCATGTTTCAACTTGTCAACAAGTTACGAAATGAGTGGGAGTGGATAATTATTTTTTATGGTGTGTTCGTTTAGGTAATGGTAGTCTTGGACCATCTGTTTCCATCCGTCCTTCTTTGGGACGAAGAACACTGGTGACGTTTGTTTGGATTTAGAAGGGCGGATGTACCCTTTAGCCATTTGGTCATCTATAAATGCTGAGACTTCTTCTTGTTCTGCCGGTGATAGGAGTATTATTCTTTCCTTCTTTGGTTTGAACGTGTCTTTGAGCTTGATGATGTGATCTCAAGGCTTTCTCAGAGGCATCCTTTCTGATTCCTTCTTTGAGAATACGTCTAAATATTTGTGATATTGCTTTGGAACTAGTTCCTCAGCAGTTTTCTCTTTTGGTTTCTCAGTCTCCTGGACTGCGATTTCTTCTTCATATATGGTATTTACATATGTGTTGTAGGCATCTTCGATTTCTTCACAGCTGACTTTCCTGATGAAGTCGGAAGCTTCGCATTGGAGCGGGAAACGTGTCAAGTCGACTGTGCCAGTTTTCCAGTCTATCTCTGGGTTGTGGTGTTTTAACCATATGAACCCTAGGACCAGATCTTTATCTCTGAGATTGGTTATCTCTGCTCTTGCGTGTTCTTTGTGCCCTTTATAGTTTATATTGATTTCGACATAATGGGTTATCCTTCCTGTGGAGTTGTCTGAACCATCCATGTTAAAGACTCTGATAGGAGTTGGAAGGGGTTTTGTGGGTATTTTGTTCCTTTTTATGTGTTTTTCATTTATGAATATTATGTTTGCTCTGCTATCGAGAAGTGTAGAGGCTTTATAAGGAAATGGGGAATTTGTTGCTGTGACTTCGATTGGAAGTGCGAGTTCCCTTGTCATATTGATTGTTCTGATGAATTTTTCTGTTGAGTAATTAGCTGGGGAATTAAGCACTGGTTTCTCGTCCCAGCCGTGCTTAGTAAGAGACGTCCCTGACATTGTATCGTCCGAAAGCATAGGATATATTACATTTGTATCATAGTCGGCTAAGGGATCATCGAAGTTTTCTCCCCCTATGGCCAATGGTCCGAAAGAGTTGGAAAACTGACCTTTGTGATCCTGAGCATCCTTCTCTCTCAGTTCACTCTTCCTTTTCCTTTTCCATATTTGGCAGCGAAGTGTTGCTTGATTTGATCCCAGGTCATGCCTTGGAGATCTGCAAAGGAATCTTCTTTTAGTTCCTCCACTTTACTTGTTGAGGCCGTGGGGACTTTGGTTACTTGGGTGCGAACTTGTCTTTGTCTGCATTTGCTGCATTTGAACATGTGGTTTCCTTTGACCCAACCGCATTCGTTGTAGGGATTTACTTTTGGAGCTCTGCACTCCGATGTTTTGTGGCCTTGTTTACCACAGTTTACGCATTTCAATGCCTTTTGTGGTTTTCCTTGCCGCTGTTTCATTTTGTTTATTTGGTTGGTGTCTATCCAACTGACGTCCATTACGTTGGGGTCCTTCCTTTGTGCATAGGGGTTCACCCTTGCTGATGAGGCCCTGCGGATGTATTCTAATGCCTCTAGGGCATTTCCCTTTTCATGGATCTTTTCAATGTACACCTCAACTATTTGTGGGCGTTCACCTCTGTTGAATATTCTGAGGATGGTTTCTTTCCTCGTGTTTTTCTCCAACAGCCATATGGCGTGGGAGGAATCTATCTGAGATTGGATTCCCAGATATTTGAATTTCACAAGGAAGTTGTCTGTCCTCATGTTTCCTTGTACCAGCCGCTCGATTTGGCTGATCGCCCAATCTCTTTGAATGGATGGGCGGAAGAAGCTGACCACATCTTTGGCTAGATCTGCTCAAAGATACGTGGAGTCCTTCTTCGCCACTTTAGCAAGCCGGACTTGTGCGAAGCCTCCTGCCCTTTGTCCCTTTAGGCAAGAGAGTACAGCCATCATTCCATCTCTCTGTTCCCTTTCTGAGGGCATTGCTTCGTCATCTAGATTGTCAGTGTTACGATCACCTCCGAACCGATTCCATTTCCTACACTCTTCATGCCTATGAATCCTACAGAGTCTTTTGACAAGTCTTTCAATCCAACATCCTATGTCGTTCCACTCCATTCGTCCTTGAAGGACACATTCTAAATATAGACGCCTCATGCCAAACCTATGCTCGGGATTGATTCCTATTGGCTGCCACAATAGAAGCAGCATATATTTAACCAACCAATCGGATATGATCCATGCACATTCCATTCCATAGAAGCTTGACGCTTCTCTTCCATTCTCAAGGCAGTGCCTTATCTATGACTCACTCACAGTCACTCCTTATCCGCCAATCATATAATAGATGCAAGACATCGTACCACTATCGTTTATCCAATCACGGTCGCTTACCTTAGATTAGTATACAAACATAGACAAACATTAGAGTAGTATATAAACCCTCGATGTACAGAGCACACTCTTTAGTTTTATCAACTTTGATCTTTCCTCCATAAAGCATACCTCTCAATCTTCGAGGATGTTGAGGATGACAGTTGCCATACTCCTTCGTCAATACTAAGCGACGTCGTATTTCTCTCTTTTGCGCTATACGTGCACATTATGCATAAGCAGCTCTCATTCCTTTTGAGTTGTTTCAGTCAGAGCCCATTATTTTATTTGAGCTGATCCAGGTGATCATCTTTGTCCACCATTCCTTGAATTTGGCAACGTTACCGTCATAGTCACCAGGGTCTGCGAACAATTCGTATTTGCGACCTCTGTTGGAGTTGCCTGCCTTCTCTTCAGAAGGGGATCTTGATTCTAGTGCTTTTATTTTTTTTTTGTTTAATTGGATGATCTGGTTGTCCTTTGTTTGTATCTGACTTGCTAGACTTTGTATAGCTGCAATCAGATGTTCATCTTCCTTATCTTCGTGGTATGCATCGAGGTAACCGTTGATGATTGCTTAGACATATTTATTTATGGTTGTGCAAAGAGATAGGTATAGAAGAAGGCATATTCAGGTAGTTTGGTTGTCTTTCTCAAGACATTTCTAGGGCGCAGAGATCTTTCTCTGATAGGATTCTCGGAGGTTTGTGTACGCTTCTTTTCTCCGAAGGATCGGTTGTGCCACTTCTTTTCCTGCCTTCTTTTTACCCTTTTCCTGTCCCTTTCCTGTTCCTCTGCTCGCCTGCGATTCCCTTCTATAAAGGCTGGATCCATATATTCGTTCGGATTGTAAGATTCCGATCTCTCTCTCTTCAGAGATGGGGGTGATGGGGCGCATATAAAAATGGGTGGGCCTTCTTTGACTCTCAACCCAGGTGGTGGTGTTTGCTCTTCCGGCAGGAGAGTAAGTGCAGTAAGAAGTTGGTATTCTTGTGGCTCTGTCTTGAATCTCACTTGCCATTGTGGTGCAGGTGTCGATCTCGGTTCCTTTATGAGTGACTCCTGATCTAACTCTGAGGGGAGGGGAATCCTTTCTAAGGATTGTACGACTAGTACTGCTCTCAGGAGCTCATCTTCTGAGGCCCTTGAAAACAGGTGCCACGGAAGGTGGTGCTTGTGGATGAGGAAGCTGCTGGTTGCCACGTCAAGAGGTTCCTCTGTAGGATACCTTTGATCTCTCACGCTCTCTCTCAGACGCTGTATCTCCTCGCTACTTGTGCGTGGTAGAAGAGAGGCTACTATCTCATAAAGAGAAGTGAGGTTAGCATTCGCTAAGGAGGAGGGGTTCACTGCAGTCCGAAGGTCAATGTTATCTTGGACCAGTGATACGTCTTCTTCAATGCACTTGTACCTTGTGACGGTTTAAGGGGTGCAAGGTTTACTGGGCTGTACGCTTGCTGAAGCGATGCGGAGTAGAAGGAGTTTAATCAAAATGAAACAACCCTCAAAGTGTAGAGTGTTGTGTAGTGGTCCTGTTTAGAGCTGGACTAGAGCTTAGAGGAATTGCTTTAAGGGGAAAGTACAAGTTGATTAAACTGGAGTAGTACACTACTACATGAGGGTTTATATAGTGTCCACTGTGTGTGGTCGTATTTATGATAGTATACTAGAAAGGAAAGTGGTACAATACTCTGTATCTAATTGTCATTGGATGATAAGGTGTGAGTCATATGGTGTCATAGATAAGGCACTGCCTTGTGGCGTATCAAATGGAAGAGAAGAGCATAGTCATAGAATGGAAGTTAATATGAAAGGAACATATCCAATTGGTGGGTTTATCATGTGGCTGTGGTAATGTGGCAGCCAATAGGGGTTAGAACCGAGCATAGGTTTGGCATGAGGTTTATGAGGCTGTGTCCTCTAGGGATGAGTGTAAGGGAACGACATAGTGTGATGTTGGGTTGAATGTCTTGTCAAAAGACTTGTGAGGTTCACTAGGAACAAAAAGTGTAGGAAATGGAATGAGGTTAGAGGCATTTGTAACATCGGATGTGCAGGTTTTCATTGAGGTCAATGACATTGCAACGGGGGGGATCATAGGGATTGTCCACTGGACTGGAAGGAGCACGTGTGAGGAAATCATCATCACCACCATCAAAGTCGTGGCTGTGATAAGAGAGAAACAACAGGCCAGTAGGGTGATCTGGGGGTGGTAGAGTTTGAGATTGGAGGAGACAGCCGAGATGCTACCAATTTCCGCTTCTTCATCTTCGTCCTCCTGGATCTCGCCATCTTCAAGATTGGCCTTGCATGATGACTGGCCTTGCTTAAACAAACGCACAAATCGGACAACATGGTTTTGACCACTATCTGTAGTAGAGTAGGTTGCATTGATGGCAGGGTTGTTCTGCCAAAAGCCATGGAGATTGGGCCACCATGGAAAATCTTCCAATGGTTAGCTAGCAAAAATTATATGGAGAAAGATACATACCAATGATACTTTTGCTCTGTGAGTCAGTGAGAAGATCCTCGTATGATTGGCCTGCTCCTGTCTTCCCAAAAGCCCTGTTGCATTCATTATACTTTTTCTTGAGACTGATACAGCAGAGCTCAGCATGCACGGTCTTGACTTAGAATGAACTCATGCATTAATCCGCCATTGAATTGGCTGGATAAAAAGATCTGGATTTGACACCATGAAGGGCACATACACTGGGTCCTTCTGAAAGATATATTTTGTGAGATCATGTTAGGGCTATGCAGGATTTCCGGCGACAACTCCGGTCAACTCTGGATACAACTCCGGAGTTGCGCGAGGGGTTCGGGACTTCGGCTTCAGCGACTCAGAGCAGAGTGCTGTGCCCTTACTGTCCTTGTTGGGGGTCCCGGATTTCGGAGGACGAAGAGGACAGTGGGTTTGAAGGGAGAACTCGAAGTGGAGTGAGACAAGAGAGGAGTGCTGGGGAAGTCTTAGTTGTTATTCAAGCTAGAGTATCTGTGACAAGGTGCAGACTTATATACGGAGGATAGGAAATGTAACTGGGACGGAGATGAATGAGTCCGGAGTCAGAAGGGTCGGAGTAAGGGTCAGAGATGGGGAATGGACAAGGGTCGACAGAGAACGGAGAAGGGTCGACGGAGAAATGTACATGCAGGGTCATGGGTAACTAGGACGGAGGCAATACATGATGAGATAGAATGTAAACTATTAAATGGAGAATGGAGAGATAGAGTGAAACGGAGAGATGGAGATCTACGGACGGGGTATCGGAGTGCGCAAGGGCGCTGGAGTTGGGTCTCAGAAGTGCGGAGTAGGTCGGAGGAACGGCACGTGACAGATCAACATAGAATACTTTCTTTGTGACCCCAGACTGCTCTTTCGATTGTCCTTCTTCCTTGGTGACCTGTGTGGAATCCAAGAAGAGCTTCAAATGAGAAGACTCGTTGTCCCTACATCACTGAATGAATTGATTGGTATGGATACTGTTGACACCATCCCAGTGGATGCTTCCAGGTAATTTGGTGGTAACAGCGTTGGCATTGGATTTGGATTTTGCAGCTCAGGCTGTCATTTAGTGTAGTCTTGGTCTGATGAAAAACCAGGGAACAATTTGTAGCTCAGAAAGATGTGGTGAATTCAGTTGGAGCTTAAACTCCTGCTGAGCTTTTTTCGCAGCATCATACTTTTTTGACAAAAATGAGCTACTCAACTTTCTACTTTGAGACTGTTACGACTTCTTTTTCCTTTTTACCATATGTACAAGACAGGTTCATGGCCACCATTCTCTCTTCGTCCAAAGACGATTAATTTCTGTTTGTCCTTAAAATTTCCACTTCCAAGGATTTCCTTTTTAGGAAACCCAACGTCGGAACACCTGGTTCCGGATCCGCAGTATACCTGCTGTGCTGCAGCAGAAGATCCGGGACGTCTACAGTCTTCCTCCCTCCTCCCTTTCATCTTTCTTGTATTACGGTGTTCTTTTCTTCCTCCTCCATTATTCTTAGGAACCCCGTTCCGTTCCTTTTGGGATCATCCCTTCCCTCCTCGTCCTCCTTCATTCCCTAAACCCCAGAGGGTATTCCGTTCCGCTGACCTAACTCAGCCCTTCTTGTATCATATATGAGCTGTAGGATACATCTGTATTTCCTAGCTTAGTTCTACTCAATTTACTGTGCTCAACCACTGTTGCCCTCTGAACTCTCCCTCCTCTTTGGAGAGCTCCCCCTTGAACTCTTCGAACCGCCTACAACGTGCTAGGGATCCCTTGAACCCTTGAAACCCCTTTAGCTAGAGTATTCATCCTCTGAACCATCGACTCCTGCCACCCAGCAGGAGCCCCTATTTTCGGAACCTCCAGAACCCCTATCTCGGAACACCAGAACCCCAGGCTCATTGAAACCCTCGACCTTCTGTCGCTCAACAGAAGCCCCTATCTTTGGAACCTTCGGAACCCCCATCTTAGAACACCAGAACCCCTGAGCCACTGAGTTAACGCCAGTCCCTACCTGGGGTTGTCATAACACTTGAACCCAACCCCTCCCCCCCCAGCCTTCGAAGTTTCACGACATAGCAGTGGGCAGCTCCGCCAGGGACGATATATTGAGACATTTGAGGGGTGTGGGGAAATATTCCCCAGCGGTAGGACCTTCATGGAGGAATTTGGGGTTGATAAGTATGCGGATCAGCACAGAGAGAACCTTTACTACCCCTGGGCGTCGAAGCATGAATGGCATTTCGCATCCTGGCTGTTACGCTCGAATCTCAGCATGGCAGCCATTGACAGTCTATTGTTGCTCGGTATCATGAGTACTTATGCTATCTGATCCGGTAGTTTTCTGATCCTGTGCAGATCAAGAATGCGTCTTTATCGTTTCATTCCGCAAAAGAACTCAGAGCACGGGCTGAAATACTTCCATCTGGGCCAAAGTGGGTCTGTCAAATGCTGGAACCCGAGTATCCCGTCAACCGGCCGCTTCGTCTCTTTTATCGCAATCCCATCAACTGTTTGCAAGCCCTCCTTAGCCACCCACTTTTTGCAGATCATATTTCATTCGTGCCCAGGAAGGTCTGGACTTGTGCAGCGAAGGTTTGTCAAATTTATGACGAGTAGTTAAGTGGGGACCAGGCTTGGAGCATGCAGGTATGCTTATCTTCGCATTGTGGTGAACTTGACTGATACTGTCCTAGGAGGCATTACTGCCAGGGGCCACTCTTCTCGAAGTGGTCTTATCATCGGACAAAACAAATATATCCGTTATGAGCAGCAATCGTGTTGCTCACCCACTCTTGATCAGCCTTGCCAACATCAATGCACACATCCGCAGCAAAACATCACTTCATGCATACCTCCTACTTGTACTACTCCCCGTTGCCAAGTTTGCTCACAAAACCACCCATGTCTGCGGCCTGTTACAAGATCGCCTTGTCCATCAGGCACTTAACCTTGTCCTTGCACCGTTGAAAGCCGTGGCACAACTAGGTGTCATGATGAGTGATCCGGTCAGGAATCTACGTTACTACTTCACCCCATTGGCTTCATGGATCACAGATACACTGGAAGAGAGCATGTTGGCAGCCACAGGTCCCAAAGTCTCACCCATCATGACAGCCACGTCCAAAAATTTCGGTGACCCATATTGACATCCTCCTCGCACCACGGACAAAACTCTCGTTGCCATCCGCACTGTTTGTTCGAAACATTCACCAAGAGATTACAAGAATTTTCTCAAAGCAATGAAACCTTTAGGTTTAAATGGTGTTGTTGAACCTGTTTGGCTGCATTGGCCTTTGTCGGACCCTTCACACTTCATCTTGATTGAGCCCTTACATCATTTCCATCATTTCACTTGGGATCACAATGTTCCATGGTGCATCATGGTTCTTGGTGCTGAGGAACTCGACTTTCATTTCTCGATGGTTCAGACTCCTGTTGGCTACTGGTCATTTGATGAAGGAATATCCAAGCTGAAGCAAGTTACCGGTCGTGATCACCACACTGTCCAGCGTTACATTATCGGTGTCGTTTCTGGCAGCATCCCTCGAAACTTCCTCATTGGCATCCGTGCACTCCTCAACTTCTGCTACCTCGCACAAGCGCCTATGTTCATGACAGACTCCCTCAATTGTCTTGCCCGAGCTCTTCAGGAATTCCATGACCACAAATGCGCTATCATTCGCCATGGTACATGAGACAACTGGGAGGTCCCCAGGCTAGAGCTCCTCCAGAGCATTGTCCCAGGGATCTGTGAATCTGGCGCACCGATGCAATGGACAGCTGACGTGACGGAGCATGCCCACGTCAATGAAATCAAAGTGCCAGCCTACACTGGCAACAATCAGAACTACTATAGTCAGATCTCCCGCCATCTTGACTGGCTAGATAAGTGCTTCTGGTTAGACTTGGCAACGTACATCAAAGAACATTGTTCTATGGCTCCTGCTCTAGATGAGGTTGAGGATTACAAGGAAGATCACGAACTGGATGCTGAAAAACTCGCCTTATCTGCATATATCACTCCAACATGCCCCATTGTCGACTACTTCTCTATCTTGTCTTCCCTTCTCGCAGGATCTGACCTGAATACTCCGAAGCCTATCCGCATGTTTGCGACGTTGACTACCACGTTCCATCTTGCAATCAAGCCATTGTCGTGACTCTCTCTTATCAAGGCTGCAAGCACATATAATCTACCCAACCTTATCTCCGCCATCTCTGCTTTTGTTACACAGTGGAACGGTGCCCCAGTGCACCCCGAAATGATCAAACTTCAAGTGTGGCACAAGGTACGTGTACAGCAAAGGTTGTATTACACCGAGGAGTTGCAGCCTCCCCAGACACTTTGCGCCTATCCTCTGTCGGCTTCCAACCCTTATGGCCTGTACGACTCAGTCATTATCAGTTCCCAAGCCGCTAGTGACTGGCCAAAGCACAGATTGGTTGGACATTCCATCGCTCAGCTGCGGTTGGTATTCCAACCTCTACGTTGTGATTTCTTTGCAGCATATGTTCACTCCTTCAACGTAGGGAATGTGAGCGCAGTCAACAGGATGCGTCTTCTCAAGCGAGCAGTTAGGGCCAACGGAGAGCGCATCAGCAAAGTGATTCCCTTAACATCTATTTGCTCCCCTGCCCACCTTATCCCCAATTTCGGCACTGAGGCACATCCACATCTGACTAAGATGAGTAGCTATGAGCTAAGTACAGAGTTCTGGCTCAACAAGTATTGGTCAAAGGAGTTCTATTACGTGTTATCTACTTAGGTGCTGACTTCAGGCAGATTACATACCTAGTACCAAAAACCTTGTATTTATTTCGATACCTATCGATTCATTTGATTGCTCTCATCGTTAGCATCTCAATATCTACCTTCATCATGTCCTCTGAGCTGGAGTCCACCGATGCAGCTCCAAGCCAAAATCAAGAACTTACTCAAGTGAGTAATCAGTATTACTAACATGAAATTTTTTAAGTATGGTATCTTCTGATGGCGGCGACAGCAAACCAAACAACAAGCTACCCCGTACAATTTGCTGACCATAAGCTTCACCATCGAAATGACGAATCAGAGAGAAACTCATTGAAAGTTGCAGTTGCCAACCATCTCCTAGCCCTTCCGATGCAAAACGGACTGGTACCATCCAACCATAGACCGGTTGCTCAAGAACGATATCCAACACACCACCGTACAGCTTACCCGGAAACATGACAGCATCGCATTCCTGTCGTACTTGTACCCGGAACACCTTTTACTTCCAGAGAACCAGACCATCAAGGGATTGTTTCATACTTTACAGGCCAAAGGTCACTATGAGGAGAGCAAAGGGGGAAAACAGAGAAGATGGACAAAATACCCTGCGGTTGACCATGGCAAGAACTTAGATCGCGAGGACAAGCTCGCAAAATTCTTAAACAGCGTGCATGCTGCTGTACATGATGTGTGTGGGATATCCTGCTTGTGAGTCTCGTGTTTTCTTTGTTAGCGCCCGATGTCAGTGGTTCGGTTACTAATTCATCTGTACGCAGTGGATGGGATGCCAAATCTGCAACCAAACCCTTGGATGGCACATACACAGCAAGGAAACCCGACATTACATGTTACTTTCCAACTCCCAACGGTACTAGCAATCACAACTGGGAAAAAGTTGTAATGTTCTGTGAGGTCAAGACTCAGGCTGACTCGAAGCAAGACAAAGAATCGTTTGTAGAACTTGCTGGCAAGGCATCGTGTTTATTGGGTGCGCAAGATGGCCGTTATTTCGCTTCCTGCATTCACATTCTTGGCTCTTCTATCTATCTCACGACATTCCATCGTAGTGGGTCCGTTTCAACATGTCCTTTCGATATCAACTCTTTGCCACTCCAATTCCTACACATCCTAATTGGCATCTCGTTGTCGGACTACTCAACTCTTGGGTTCAATACCTCAGTCAAGTGGGACAGCTCGAATCAGGATTCCAATTCAGATCATGATGGTTCAGAGTACGGCGTTCCCAAGTCTGATACTTCACAG
Organism: Royoungia palumana; assembly: GCA_038089855.1. NCBI lineage: Eukaryota > Fungi > Basidiomycota > Agaricomycetes > Boletales > Boletaceae > Royoungia > Royoungia palumana. The sequence goes on from JBBPLQ010000593.1 coordinate 15,921, forward strand.
CATGGCAACCTTGACTCTGAGTACCATGATGACTCTATGGAGTCCAGTGATTCTGGATCAGAGGGACCTGTCGTCTCTTGGTTGGAGGCATCTGGCTCAGATGATCTCTCAGACAATCCACTCTCCCGGGAAGGGGAAGAAGAGTCAGAACCAAGCGATCATGTGGAGCCTATGGAACGAGAGCAGGAGAAGACCAAGTGGGAGAGGACCAAGTGGATAGAGTTCATCAACAAGTATGGCCAGCATCTCAAATTTGGCTCAAGAGTGTCTTAGCAATATCTGACGGCCTTTGTGGTCAAGGGACGACAGTCTGGGAAGGCGAGGTCAACTCGAGCCCCCCGAGCAAGTGTGTCATGATCAAAGACACCTGGACTGATCCCTTAAGGAAGTATATGGAAGGAATGATTTTGCATATCCTAGAGCAACACTGTATCAAAGGTGTGCCTATGCTAGTCAGTGAACAGCAAGTCAGGACAACCCCCCGGGATCCTGCACGCTCGCACATCATGGTCAATAATTCTACGCATTTTCTGCGCTCAGCCCTCCCTCCTAACGCCTCGTTCCAACTAAGGACCCTATCCCATCTCGTCTCTCAACCGGTTGGAAAACTTGTCCTCGAATTTTCGTCTCTTGGGGAGCTCCTCGTTGCCTTCCTTGACTACACCCTCAGTGAGTAAGCTTCCATTCTATGATGTCGAACATGATCATTAATTACAATATAGTGCACAAAAATGCACTTGAGGTGGCCGGCATCCTTCATCGTGACTAGTGTTGTTGTGGCTTGGCTAGCCATGAGCCAGCTGTGACTGACATCGGCTTACGTGGCGGCTCGGCTAGCCAAGCCAGGTAATCTCGATCTTGCCAGCTTGGCTTGGCTTGGCTGACCGATATAGCTGGCTGTGACGCACATGAGGCAGGCACCAGCTCTAGCCGGCTGAAAGCCGACTCTGAGTCGGCTTCGAACACAAGGGAATGTTGATGCGGCTGCACCATAAGCCCTACAAGGGCGTCAAAATACTATAGTATGACATATATACTCCCACTACCCGCTGCTAAAAAAAGAAAGAAAAAACTAATCAGAGGGATCAGAATTATTGGATCATCCGACAGTTTGTCTGACGGACACTTGAACGCAGGCTTCGGTTGGAAAAAGCAATGAGATTAATGAATGCAAAGCCTGATGAATGACTTACACACGGTTCGGCCTCACCTCGCTCGCTAGTCGGGCTGCCTTTGGTCTGTGTTTACACGCTGGTGTTTTCCGGACCGGAGTTGCGGGGAGAGGGTCTGGAGGGGTATCAACCAAACATTTGGAATGCCTTGCAGTGTTGTCAAGGACTGATTCGATTGGGTGAAGATCAAGAAAATGTGAATCATGAGAATCAGATGGTCCTGGACGAGGATCTTCGGTGCGATGACTCAGAAGAGGCGACTGTATGAATTCGTAGTCAGGCTCCTCCGAAAAGGAGAGCATACATATGTAGGTGAGGATGTTTGCCAGTTGGTAAGGCAACCCACCACACAAAACTTTGATGGGAGTCTTCTGCTTGATCTCAAGGATTAGCTTTGACGGACGTTTCTGGTTCTCGTCAAGCCACGGGAGTGCTCCCTGTAAGGCATATATAAACACGTAGATGAGGGATTCGAGATCATCGCGACGTCCCAGCTCTGCCCCAAGATGGCTGTTGATTGAGGCGAAAGCAGGGGTCCCAGTTAGATGGTGAGAATGGCGAAATGGAATATGATCTCCAGTTTCTGAGTTGCGGTATTTCTTTGCAATCCCGAAGTCCACGAAGAATGCAACTTGGGCCTGGTTTCCCAGGCCCATTAAGATATTTTGTGGTTTGATATCCCCATGAACATAACCTTGAGAATGGATGTATCGGAGAGAAGAGAGCTGGTTGAAGTTGGTAATCTACAATGTCTCATTTGATGAACAACTTACCAATTGGTCCCAAAGATGCATCACGGTGTGAAGGCAGAACTTCTTGTGCTGCGCAAGAAGTTCGTGCAACGATGGGCCGAGGAGA
>JBBPLQ010000594.1:0-17948 GCA_038089855.1 Royoungia palumana
CCTTCAAGGGTTGGCTTTCATGCGATCCCGTCCCTTCTTACATTCCATTCCGTACATTTAGAATCATTTCCGGTACTTAGTCTCCGTCCGGGCATACCCGGACTTATAAAATCATGTACCTACCTTCTGGAAATGATAGTTCCCGTTGAGCTCACATCGTACATCGTCGGGGCCGTTCCCCATCATCGTTTCCACCGTCGTCCGTCGTCCCCCGTCGTTCCCAATCATCCTCACCGCCTTTCCCAACCGAACCGCCGGTCGGACATCGTCCTTCTCATCGACCGGCCCCGGACCAGCCTCATTTTGTCGCTCGGACTTGCCTCGGACTGGTCGGTCAGTGCTCGGACTTCGTTCCGGACTTATCCCAGACATCAGAGTCCCTTTGGGGCGAACATATTTGCCTCCCCCTTACTATCTGACACTTCCCGGTGGCAAGGAATCCAAAGGTAGGAATACCTTGCAAGTCCACTCACCCACCTTTTAGTCTTTTCAACGCTATGTCGTTCCTCCCACCTTTCACCCAGACTTGTTCTAGACTCTTTACGCCTCATGCCAAACCTATACTCAACTCATAATCCTATTGGCTGCCACAATACACAGCCTCATTATGTCGTACGATTCTTTTCCTCCAATCATATTATTACTTTTGCACAGCCTACATGGCACCACTTTCTTTAACCAATCACGGTCATTCTACTTACTTCCTTTTATGGTATAAAGTCTGGCACACCAGTTGCACACAGACTAGGACACAAATACATACAAACATTTTAGAATAGTATATATACTTGAGTTGTACTTCGATAGTCCTCAGTTTAATTCACTTCGATCTTTCCATTCAAACACTACTCTCAAAGAGCCAGTCCCTCTTCAAAGGACCACTACACATCACCTTAGTGTTTTGGGTGTTGTTTCACTGAGTTCAAGGGTTTCAGCTTCTTCTTCAGAATCAGAGGAGGAGATGTAGACGTCTGGGTCGGGTGGGGGTGATCGTTGGGGTTCTGGAATGGATTCCAAGTCAGAGGATTCCGATGGGTGTCGTGAGCGGATGGCCCACGGGTCACGAGTGAGTCTGGGAGGAATGGTGGGCTTACTGCAATGAGAGCAGGCCTGATAGCTAGCTTAGTTCTTTTGTTATGACAACCCTGGGTAGGGACTGGCGTTGACTCAGTGGCTCAGGGGTTCCGAAGGTTCCGAAGATAGGGGCTTCTGTCGAGTGACAGAGAGTCAAGGTTTTTGATGAGCTTGGGGTTCTGGCATTTCCGAGATAGGAGTTCTGAAGGTTCCGAAAATAGGGGTTCTTGCTGGAGGGCAAGAGTTGATTGTTCAAAGGATAAGTACCCTTGTCAAAGGGGTTTCAAGGTTTCAAGGGATCCCTAGCACGTTGTAGGGGTTTGAAGGGTTCGAGGGAAAGCTCTCTGGAGAAGAGGGTGAGTTCGGAGAGTGACAGTGGTTGAGCACAGTAAATTGAGTAGAACTAAGCTAGGGAATACAGGCATATACCCTACAGCTTATATATGGTACAAGAAGGGCTGAGTTAGGTCAGCGAAACGGGGCTCCTTTTGAAGGTCTGCAAGACGAAAGAGGATGAGGGAGGAAGAGACGACCTCCAAAGGGAACGGAACAGGATTGCTAGGGATAACGGAGAAGGAATGAAGGAACACCAGGCTACCGGAAAGGCAAAGGGAAAGAGGGAGGAAGACCATAGACAACTGAGGTCTTCGGCTGCAGCACAGTAGGTATACTGCGGACCCAAGACTGTGGGTTCCGACGTTGGATTTCCTAAAAAGGAAATCCTCGGAAGTGAAAATTTCAAGAAGAGAAAGAAATCAACCATTCTTGGGGAAGAGAGAACAGTAGCTATGAATCAGCCCTATACATATGTTGGAAAGAGAAAGAAGTTGTAACAATTTCATTCTTACCTATTGTCCAATCATATGCTTACCTTGACAGAACTTTCTAGAACTACACAAATATGTACAAACATTATAGAGTAGTATAAATACCTGAGCTGTATTTTGATAGTCCTCAGTTTAATCAGCTTGTATCTTCCTCTCTTACAATCAACCTAAGCCTATAAGCTTTTATCCCTTTCAAAACTATACAACCACTTGAATTCAAGAGTTGTCTCATTATCCTTCATGACTCAATATTTCTAGTGAGGAAGAGTGTCAAGAGAGAACCTTAGTAAAGTTCTTCTGGTCCTTCCTCTTTATTGACTAGAAAAACACTTCCAACTCTATCTCTTCACTCTAATAACTCTGGTCTTTAAGAGTTGTTTCACCATATGCTTGAGACTACCTGCACCATACTCCTCTAATGAGAGAGTATCCTACACCACAAGTGTAGAGACAGAGAACCTCCCAGTTCTTTAGTCACCCAAACATCCATTTACAGTAACCAACTATTACTTAAGCTAGGCCAATGACCACCTTTCTATCTGTCTATTACATAAGCCCTAGCTATGATCTCTAAGAGTCAAGATATTACCATGACAAAGGTTTTCCCTGTAGCTTAGTGAGTAATGTGGTTTGATGTGGTTGCCAATATAGTGCTACATAATTGCTGTCACATTAATTTCATCAAACAACAAGAACCTTTTTTCCTGATGACTGAGCCCACTCAAGCTGACCATTTTCATAGCCTCCTTGCCATCACTGAAGCCGGCTCATTGTAGCCAGGCCGTGAGAAGTAACAGCTCATTGGCTGGTGCGACTCTGTCAGAATAGCCGAGCTGTGCCTAGAGCCGAGCCGCACGGAGTCCAGCCGAGCTGCAGAGTCTCTACTCGGATATCTAAATCCGGGGTGTCCACCTCAAATCCGCTGATTGAAAGTGCGACATCTTGACTGATGCAAAGGAACCCTTTGATCTGAACTCAGCTTAAAATTCGCTCACACTCACTAGTCCTCGATCCGCCAGTGATGACTGACCCAAACCGGTGAGCCTTGTCACATCGAAATCCTGTGGGGTATGCATCGATCACCATCGTATCGGTGGAAGACCTTTCGAATTTGAGACGCTGCAGCTTCACGCTGGCCAAGAGCCCGATCCTACCACCAAAGCGCGCGCAGTGCCCATCTACGCCACGACCAGCTACGTCTTCAACGATTCCGCGGTAAGTCTTGGCATTGGGTTCCGAAGCAGTGGAACATTCACAAACGTCCAGCATGGCGCTGAACTTGCCGCTTTGAGGTGAGACCACGTTCTAGACTATCGCTTTCATCAGAGCATTCTCATGTCCGACCTCTCACAGGGCCACCGATGGCTACCTGTACTCTCGTGTACATAACCCCACTGTTGTATGTCTATATTATATATTATACAATAATCATTCATCGATGATCTCCAGGAGGTGTTTGAGCACCGTATGGCTGCACTTGAGGGTGGGGTTGCCGCGGTGGCGACGGCATCCGGTCAGGCCGCAGAATTCCTGACCATTTCTACCATTGCTGGTTTGGGTGATAACATCGTATCAACGTAAGCTCTCACTTCCCCTTTGCTATCCCATTTCTCACACCCATCGGTGGACTAGATCATACCTCTACGGTGGAGTACGCATCAACTCATTTACCTTTATGCGACACACTGACCTCCACCCGAGACATACAACTTATTCAAAGGTTCTAATCATCCGTTCAAGACACTATATGTTGTTAATAGTTGTCCACAGTGACTCTTAAGAAATACGGAATTGGCGTCAAGTTCGTCCGTGGAGACGACCCCATAGATTTCGAAGCAGCAATCGACGAGAAGACGAAAGCAATCTATGTAGAGAGTATTGGTAACCCTAAATACAACGTTGCCCCGATACCAGAGCTTGCGAAGGTAGGAACCTCGTGTGGCATTCTAAGCCGCAACTGACAGTGACACTCTGCGGTGGTATTAGCTTGCTCATGACCATGGCATCCCATTGATTGTTGACAATACCTTTGGGATGGGTGGATACCTTGTCCGTCCTATTGCCCTTGGCGCGGATATCGTCGGTCGGTCGATTACTTGTGAGAGTAGCTACGTTTTCTTGACACTTTTGTAGTGCACAGTGCCACAAAGTGGATCGGAGGTCACGGAACCACGATCGCGGGTGTCGTGATTGACTCGGGTACGTGGATGTATATTTATCCCCATGAGCATCTCGGCTGACTCTCGGTAGGCAAGTTCGACTGGACTCGTGGCAAATTCCCTTCGTTCACGTCCCCGTCGGAGGGGTACCATGGGCTTATCTTCAGCGAGATGTTTGGGTCGGTTGCCTTTGCAGTCAAGTTTCGTGTCGAACTCATGCGTGACCTGGGGCCCGCAATGAATCCATTTGCGGCCTTCCTCCTGTTACAAGGCCTCGAGACACTCAGCTTGCGGGGCCAGCGACACTGCGACAATGCGCTCGCGCTCGCGACGTACGTGGCCCTCTCCTTCCTCGGCCAGCAAGGCTGGATCAGCTGATGCATACTCTGATACGCCATCAGTTGGCTCGAAAAACATTCCAAGGTGGCCTGGGTCTCGTACCTGGGCCACAAGAGCCACCCGTACCACGAATACGCGAAGAAGCTGCTTCGTCCGAACGCGTATGGGGGCGTGTTGAGCTTTGGTGTCAAAGGCGACCACACCGTCGCGAGCAAAGCCGTAGATGCACTTCGGCTGGCGAGCAACCTCGCCAACGTAGGAGACGCTAAGACGCTCGTAATTCATCCAGGGTCGACGACACACCAGCAGTTGACCGAGAAAGAGAGATTGGAAACGGGTGTGACACCGGACCTGATACGGGTGCGTGAACTGCCATACAGTGCATTGAGATGCTAATGGGAGGATATGATTTCCATGGCATGTGGACGCAGGTATCGGTCGGAATCGAGCACATCAATGACATTATTGCAGATTTTGAGCAGGCACTGAATACCATACCCTGACATTCGTGGGCTTCAGTGAACCAATCTTTTTCGTCTTTTATGTCAGTAGTGCAGTACGAGTAAATGGGGTGGGGGCTGGGTCCAGTAAGCTATACCGCTGTTCGCCACAGCAGTTTTCATAGACAAGTGATCTATAATGTACTGCTTGACTCATTAAAGCTTTGAACCCAGCAAAAAAAGAGCGGCACATACTAAATCATCCTGGTACCAATAAGTTCTAGAGGGGCCTAAGAGCAAGTGGTAGGGACTTGGAACACCATAAGTAGTAACTATCCACTTTGACAATGTCTTGTCACGTTCCTGACCCAGGCTGCTCCCACGACAGTGCGCAGGTCCAGGACGGTCCAGTGGGTGGCATGGAGGGCTTGATCCCGGTGCACATTGTCGTTTGAGATAATTCTATAGGCATACTCAGGCTCATCCTATTGGATCCAGGTCATCGGAGTTGGCGGCCGAATTGAGGTTAGTTTTCCCCTTCATCGCGCTGATAGCCCTGCGTGACGTACTGATGTTCCCAGGATCGAGGGATTTGATGCCAGATTAAACCTGTCAATGGACGTACATTTGACCATCTACAGTACCAGCGGCCACAATCGGCGGTCCGTCTTCCAAGTTTCAAACCTTGTGATCTCTCAAGCGGATGGCGTGATTACTTGCAATTCAGGGATCACATATCTTTGGCTCATATATAAATGGACCTCTCACTGCAAGGCTCGTCTTGAACCCAGCTTCTTTCCTCCGAGTCGATCCTGATGGCTGATCCGAATAGGTGAGCCTGTTTGCATCAGATCCACCATGGACATCTGCTAATCGTGTGACACGATCATGATAGACCTCTCGAGTTTGAAACCCTCCAGCTCCATGCCGGTCAAGAACCAGATCCCACCACCAAGGCGCGAGCAGTGCCTATCTATGCCTCGACAAGTTTCGTTTTCAACGATTCTGCTGTAGGTTTTTTTTCTCTAGGATAATCAGCTGCTCACGCGACGACTAGCATGGCGCCGATCTTTTCGGATTGAAGTGAGCTGGCGCATCGATTGCCCTGAAAATCCTTACCCGTATCGCAGAACATTTGGTCACATCTACTCCCGCATCGGCAACCCCACCGTCGTACGTTCGTTTACCCGTCCAACCTGAAAGCTTGCCTTGACAATGATCAATGCAGGACGTGTTTGAGAACCGTATCGCCTCACTTGAAGGTGGAGCGGCCGCCGTAGCGGTGGCATCCGGTCAGTCCGCGCAATTCCTGGCCATTTCCAATCTTGCCGATTCAGGCGATAACATCATATCAACGTATGTCTCTGTCATGTCACAACCCCCCCGTCTAAATCGTGTCGATGTGTTAGATCTTATCTCTATGGCGGTGTATGTATCATTTTCCTTGATGAGACATGTCTTAACCTCGCTTTGTCAGACATACAATCAGTTTAAAGGTCTGCCTTGTCCATTTTGACCTCTACTCGCTCTTAGTGTTGGTTCGCAGTCACTTTTAAGAAGTTTGGCATTGGTGTCAAGTTTGTTCAAGGGGATGACCCCAAAGATTTTGAAGCAGCCATCGACGAGAAGACAAAAGCGATCTACGTCGAGAGCATCGGCAACCCTAAATACAACGTCGCTCCGATACCAGAGCTCGCCAAGGTGGGCAGGCCCATTTTTATGGTAGTGGGTGAATGGCTGTGACACTCTGTGTTGTATTAGATTGCCCACGATCACCGCATTCCACTGATCGTCGATAATACCTTTGGAATGGGTGGATACCTCATCCGCCCCATTTCCCTCGGCGCGGATATTGTCGGTTTGTGGACCTCTTGTGAGAACAGCTGCGTTTTCTTGACAGTCTTGTAGTCCACAGTGCCACAAAATGGATTGGTGGTCATGGAACCACGATCGCAGGTGTTGTAATCGACTCTGGTGGGTGCACGTATTACTTCGTCTTCGCCAATCCAGCTAATGTTTGCGTCAGGCAAGTTCGACTGGGCCGGGAGCGGCAAATTCCCTTCTTTCACGTCCCCCTCTGAAGGCTATCATGGATTGGTCTTCAGTGAAACGTTTGGTTCCATCGCTTTTGCAGTCAAGCTTCGTGTCGAACTCTTGCGTGACATCGGACCTGCATTGAACCCTTTCGGTGCATTCCTCCTCATCCAGGGCCTCGAGACGCTTAGTCTTCGCGGGCAGAGACACTCTGATAACGCGCTCGCACTTGCAACGTAAGACATCTATTCTCATATCTTCGCTCAACCAGCCCGCGTCCGAGCCAGCTGACGCCCACTGCTACTACGTACCAACAGTTGGCTCGAAAAGCACCCTAAAGTCGCCTGGGTGTCGTATCTAGGCCTCAAGAGCCACCCATACCATGAACGTGCCAAGAAGTTGCTCCGCCCGAACGCGTACTGTGGCGTGTTGAGCTTGGGCGTCAAGGGCGACCACGTCGTCGCGAGCAAGACGGTAGATGCGCTCCGGTTGGCAAGCAATCTCGCCAACGTGGGAGATGCCAAAACGCTTGTGATCCATCCTTGGACCACGACACACGAGCAATTGAGTGAGAAAGAGAAGCTGGACGCTGGCGTTACTCCAGATTTGATTAGGGTGCGTTACGTCGTCGCCGAGTCCTTAACCCACGTTGATGACAGCTGCAGGTTGCGGTCGGGATCGAGCACATCAATGATATTATCGCAGACTTTGAGCAGGCTCTGAACACCGTATCTTGATATTGCCACTTGTAATTTCCCGGTGCGAGACTGTGTGTAAATGTAAATATATCACGATTCAAAAGGGCATCTAGTCGTTAGTCGTTCTCTACCATGAATCTGACTGCGAAGGAAGTACTGGTACTGGCAGGTCCACATTAGCGTAGGACGTTCACAAACCGGGGCCCTAGACACGAAAAGAAGAACATTGTCAACATCCGCAACGTTTGGCGCTCGTAATTTATGCGCATTCATGCTCTCCTCCCGCCTCGTCCTCAGTTGGACCCGATCCAGTAACGATTTGTTACTGGTAAGCCATCCTAATGGGGTCAGAAACTTTCAGTATCTGGAACACATCCCACGAGACATACTTGAAGACAGAGTAGCGTGGGTGAAATGTCGATGGCTTGTTTTTGTAGTGCCGATATGGCCGATACGGATGCACAGGGGCGTGAACGCGATTCCTGAAACTTGAACAGTCCGCCGTGAATGAGCTGGACGGTCGTGTGCACGTCTCCTATCGCACCTTGTTTTATCGTTTCAATGAGAGTCTGAGATTTTCAAAGTGCCTTCTGACCTCCCTCCAACGCCATGCGTAAATAAAGGAAGCAGAGACATGAGGCACGTCGTCCAGTGCAGGAGGACACGACTCTGGGCATTGTGCAAGCACACGCACACAAACCCTCTAGTGTCGGGCAGTGAGGTCTCCACTTGGAGTATGCGTTAAAGCTGAGTATCTCCAGTCTGACACCATTGGACAAAGCGGGTAAGTTCATCGTTGCTGAGAGGGATCGGGTTGACCAGGTCAACTTCAAAGGCATGAAGATTGAAGACTATCAGTGGCTCAGTGCCTGGAAGGCAATACTGACAGCCTCCATCGCCAAGTTTCTAGTCGCATAGGCGAGTCGAGGGTAACGAAGATTTCATGAAAAAGTTCGGGTGTGGAGGTGCTAAAGGACTCAGTGAAAACAGCTTCCAAGGCTGATGGTGAGATTCCAAATACTACACGGAATAATGACGGAATGATCTTTGACGCAAAGATGAAGGACGCGCAAGTTTTCGGGAGGAGAGGTCTGAAACGATGCGGCTGGGAAGCCTCCTGAGATCTTCTGGTTATTGATGGAACAAGCCAGTGAAGTTTTGATGTTGCGCGATTGAGCAAAGTGGAGGAAGGCATGTTCGTCGATGTCGTTGCAAGTCAGATTTTCCAAGTCCGAGATGCGACAGACGGCACGGGAGATTGCAGTCACCCGTAGTCGATAACTCTCAGGTAGATGAAGCGGAGAGACTCGAGGTTTCGGCAGAAGGTGCGATAGCACTCGGGGAACCCGAGACTGGTTGAGCTCTGGTTATGATGGTGGCCAAACTGTACACAAATGTAACACAGTGAAGGGCTCAGGACCAGGGGAGATCCAGGTAAAATTTGTATAGCGCCAAAAGAGTTTCCGGAGATTGGGAAGTGCGGAGACAGGCAGACTCCAAAATCTGTCCCGTCACCAGATATAACGGTCCCAGACACGAGGGCATAGATAACAAGACGTTTCATAACACTTCGTTGAATGGAGGCTAGTTCCACATTCAATGCTACATTTATTCCCGAGAAAAACTTGCATCACCAATGGTGTATCATCCGGCCCGACCTTCGGAGCGAGAACATCGCAACAAGGGTTTCAGAGTCTGTAATTCATACCAAATTGCATCGAGTGCACGGCACGTCCTGGCAAGTGCTGCTGGGGTCTGGCGTTCTGGTTTTCCGAGGCTTGCTATAGTTCTGGAATCAAGAGGACCGTGACATTGTGATGATTTTCCGCCTGGTGCGAAACGTCACGTGATGCGATTACCAAATATAACACGCCAATCAACGCCGACGCGCCTCTTGCTCTAAACTACCATCACCTCAGTCACCTCCACCCAATTTACATACTTTATCACCAATGTCTGGACGCGGAAAGGGTGGAAAGGGTCTCGGCAAGTAAGCCTCGCAGTTCTCTGCGTCGGGTAATGCACGTTGACATGACCTAGGGGAGGTGCTAAACGCCACCGCAAGATCCTTCGTGACAACATTCAGGGTATCACAAAGCCCGTACGTGTTCTGCTTCATACCACCTTTACAGACCTGACTCTATCCGAAACCTTGTAGGCCATTCGTCGTCTCGCCCGTCGTGGTGGTGTGAAACGTATCTCTGGTCTTATCTATGAAGAAACCCGTGGTGTTTTGAAAATTTTCCTGGAAAACGTGAGTCATGTTCTTGACCTGTTTCGGTTCCGGTGTCTGAAGATAGATTAGGTCATTCGTGACTCGGTCACCTACACTGAGCACGCAAAGAGGTGAGATATCCTTGGGATCCTGTACAAGCTGTGGGTGATCTGACTTTGCGGGTGTAGGAAAACTGTGACTGCCCTTGATGTTGTTTATGCCCTCAAGCGCTCCGGCCGTACTCTGTATGGTTTCGGTGCTTGAAGAAAATCTGGTTGTATCTCACTCAGATTGTGTTTTGAATGTTTTCTTTCTGTTCGCCCATGACTATCATATTTTGTATATTACGACTCGTATGACAATATTACCAAGATGTATGAGATCACATGGGCTTGTGTATGTCACGAAGTCAGCCCTTTCCATCCTCGACACAACCAGTAGCCCTCGGCGGACTCTGACCTGCTCGACGTTGGTTTGATGTAGTGGACGACATGAAAGTTGGGTTCCAACGAACGTTTGCGAAAGTCTTGTAACAAAGGGTGGGCAAAGTGCTTGAGTCTAACGATGGATTTCAGCGAACAAAGTCGTGGTCGAAGTTCGAAAATGTCACACACAACAATGTTCCTCCTCGATGCCCTTTTGTGCCTCCTTGTGACGGATGTAAGTTGTCCTTTGCAAAGTCGAACACCGATTGGCAAATATCGAGGCTGCTCTCGACATCTCGGGTTTTGTATCCAGAGAAATTAGCAGCCATGTCAGAAAGGATGATGTCTGACATCCCGGACGGATTGACGGGGGTGCGAAGCGCAGCCTTGATCGCAGGTCCAGCTTGAGGGGCTAAAAAGTCCAGTTGCATGGTGCACACGCCCGGTATGGGTGCCATTGGCAACAGATCGACGGATACGATGACGCCCCGACCGTCCTTGGGGCTCCATGACCACGCACCGAGATCGTCCGAAGGTGAACCATGCTGGCAGGGGGAGTGGACCCATCCGAGCTGTTCGGCGACGACCTGACTCCAGCCGCCCGGGGCAGCGCCGAGGTCCACGACGGCGTGTACGTCCTTTTTAGACAAGAAGTTACCCCAGGTAGCGTTGAGTTCGAGAAGCTTGAAGGCGGAGCGGGAGCGGTAGGCGTTGGGAGATGCGTTGCGTTGTTTGATGTATGGATCGCGGGACTGTCTGGCAAGCCATGCGCGGGACGCGGAGCTGAGTTTCTTGTGGAGGATAGGAGATGGGCGGAAGGTCATATTTAAGATGGCGTTGTTTGGATCGGAAGGTCTTGCCAAACAACCACCTCGATGCCGGTGACCACCCTGGTGCCGGGATACCGACACGTCGAGTCGTTTGGACCAGACGAGGATTATGTCGAGGAAGAGAAAGAGGTCTCGTATGTCACGTTTGACCTCGGCATGGTCGAACCCACGCTGCTCCCGAGCACCTCGACATACAGATTGATCGTGCGTACATGGTTGCTTCACCACGGCACTGACGACGTGAACAGGATTCGAAAGGGATTGGATACGCCGACGCCGTTCTTACAGCTCTCTGGCTCGATATTCAAGGGGCGTCATGACGCCCTTCTTGGCACTGAGCTCCTATTCACGGAAGAGAAAAGTGCGTATATCTCGTCGGACACACTCGACGCTGAACAAAAGAAGTAGATGACACGCAGACGAACAAGCGATCCTTGGTTCACATTGGGTCCACCGAGCAACGCATTCGTTTCAAGGAAGTGCAACTCCAGGCGAAGGCGCAAACCGAACCCACGGCCGTGGAACGCAAGGAGGCGGAACTCCTTGCAGAAGTGGCATCCATGTACGTGGACCCGGAGCCGACGCAGGCTCGGGGCGCTGTCGAGGACGACCCGATGGACGCGACGTAGTGTACGCTCTTAGTAGTAGTCGTAGTAGTCGTCGTAGTCGTAGTAGTCGTATTTCGGTGGCCACTCGCTGCAAACAGAGCCAAACAACGACCATAAAACCCGAGTTGGTTTTTTGAAGTCCCTCGCGTCGCCAAACCTGAACAGCCATGTCCTCCCCAGCTCCCCTCTCAGACGGCATTGGCATTGCAAACCTCCCAAACCAGGTTCGTGTTCACGCGTCTACTCGGCGTTCTAGGTGTCTGACGCTGCTCGTCGCGTTCTGCTCTGTTAGAGGCACAAAATCGTCGCAAAGCATGGTGCCCACTTCACTATGATGGTCGTCGGTGCGTCTTGTCGTCTCTCGAGGTCGAGCGGCTTTTCGGACGATAATCAGGTGAATCCGGTCTCGGAAAGACCACTCTCGTCAACACGCTCTTCACCACCGAGTTATCTTCGGCCAAGAACTACTCGAGGCGGCACCACAAGCAGCTCGACAAGCTGACCGAGGTCGAAATCATCAAGGCAGAGCTCGAGGAAAAGCAATTCAAAGTCAAGCTCAGCGTCATCGACACCCCCGGATTCGGGGACTATGTCAACAACCGCGACTCTTGGTCCCCAATCGTCGATTTCATCGATGATCAGCACGAGGCTTATATGAGACAGGAACAACAGCCCCAGCGTGGAGAGAAGACTGACCTCAGGGTCCACTGTTGCTTGTACTTCATCCGGCCCACTGGACACACGTGAGTTTGTTCAGCCACAAGCGCTATACCGTGTAATCTCATGCATGTTTGGCTTGCCAAGACTGAAACCCCTTGACATTGAGATCATGAAGCGTCTTGGCACGCGTGTCAACCTCATTCCAGTGATCTCCAAGGCTGACACCCTTACCCAAAACGACTTGTTCGTCTTTAAGCAGCGCATTCGCGAAGTTATCGCTGCTCAGGGCATCCGCATCTACCAACCTCCTGTTGAGACCGACGATGAGGCAGCTGCAGAGCATGCTCGTATGCTCGCCGAAGCCATGCCCTTCTCAATCATTGGTTCGACTGAGGACGTCCGCACTCCTGATGGACGCCTCGTCAAGGGTCGTGAGTACCTTTGGGGTGTTGCCGAGGTTGAGAACGAGAACCACTGTGATTTCCGCAAGCTGCGCTCGCTTCTCATCAGGACACATATGCTTGACTTGATCTCGACCACCGAAGAGCTCCACTATGAAAACTACAGACAACAACAGATGGAGACTAGGAAATTCGGGGAACCCAAGGTCAAGAAGGTAGACAACCCCAAGTTCAAGGAGGAAGAGGAGCAACTCCGCAAACGGTTCACAGAGCAGGTCAAGGCGGAGGAAGCGCGTTTCAGACAATGGGAACAACATGTATGTCGTCATTCGAAACCCGGGAAACCTGAACTAATTATCATCTACAGCTCATCGCGGAGCGGGATCGTCTCAACAAAGACTTGGAGATGGCGCACAGTGCCATCAAACAGTTGGAGACGGAGCTCGACAATCTTCAGGCTGGCTATGGCCGTGGAAGTGCCAGACGATGAGCGTCGTCCGGTATGTTGTGCCGAGTGGAACCTACCTTTATTCTGCACTGGCAAAACCATATGTTTGCGTATACCCCACCTTGCCTACGCTCATTTTCGTTGCAGCACTAGTCTCGAAGGCTGACCTGGTATTTTTGCTACCCCGTACGCGTGAACGCTCGTTTAGTAGTTGACTTGTTTTTCATCTATTTTTCTTGGCTCCGTCTTACCCTACATACGTCTTGAACAATGGATTGCACCCTGGCTTTCGTTCGTGAGTCGTCATCGCGCGTCAGCATGGGTGTATACGTACTCTTGTCGACGTCGCAGTAATGCATTTAGTACCCATCAACTTGTCTCAATATTTGAAGCGACGGCTCCGGATGCCAGTGGGCTGGTCAACTGCAGTGGGTCTTTTACTCAATACGTATGTTCTGTTCTTCGTCGCCGATGCGCCTTAGGGTTTCAAATCATCCCAAACAGTCACCTTCAGTAAGAAGGTCCTACTCGGCCGGCGCATGTATCCCCAGGACCTCCTTTTTTCTATTCCGCCATCACTCTCTGAGCAGTTACGGACGCGAACTAACGAGCTTCAATCCAAGATCATCCGAGCCAACTATGATACTCAGTTCGCTCAGATCGCACCTGAGCTCGCTGAATTTCGCCATTCAACGGCAGGCCTTGTCGATGAGATGAACGATGACACCCTTTCAGAATCGTTCCGCAAGACGGTTCATTTCACAACATACGAAGCTTATGCACCACTGGTTGCAAAGTTCTCCGAGAGACCATGCAGGGAGAGCGCCATCAGTAATCTCTTTGCCCCTGGACTACCCGATTTTCTTGTCGAGTCGAGCGCCACGTCTGGTGGTCTCGCGAAAACGTTTCCAAAATACAACCGCGTGTCGAAAATGAAGTCCTCAGAGCCAGGGTCATGGGAAGCCCCTGACCCTCTCCGGAGACGCACGATGGCGTATGCATATTATTTCGGCCACGAGTCAATAGACGTCGAGGGCGAGAACGACCGTTCCGTGACGACAATGTATCTCACCACCGCCTCGGCGGTAAATCGGAGAATAATCCTGAACCTGGATCCAGGAAAAGATCGGGAAAAGATGGGAACATTCAGTATGATGCCGATCCTTCAGCTTGCCTGTGCGTCGTACTAACCGCATGTTTTCAGTACTCAATCATGCCGCGCCATATGCTGTGGGATTCATCACGAAATGGTGGTCATTCCTCCTTGTACATGCATTGTTTGCGCTCGGTAGCAAGTCCCTCAGGAGTATCTCCGTGGCGTTCATCAATACGTTCGTGTCCATGATGCGCCATCTCGACACCGAATACGACATGGTCGTGGACTGTATCGCGAACGGTTCTATCCCGGATTTAGATGGAATAGATGGAGTACGGCATTACCTAGAGGTCAGTTCCCGACGTGGACTCGAAACGCGAGTTTTCTGAACCGGGAGGCAGCCAAATATGTCACCAGACCCGGAACGTGCGGCGGATTTACGTCGTCTCGGTCGTCCGTCCTCTCAACCGGGATGGTGTAGCCTTGCTTGGCCAAATTTGCGCTCAATCACGTGCATCGCGAGTGGTGCTTTTGCGTCGTCTATTCCACTGGTTCGTTTAGCGGCTCGTGCTTCGTTCATCCACTCAACCGCTCGTGTATAGGCTCAACGGTTCCTTGGTCCTGACGTCAGGATACGTGCCCGTGGGTATGGGAGCACGGAAGCTTGGATTGGGTCGCCTTACAATCCCCTCGAAAGCAACAAATACAAGTCGACTGACAAAAACGTGATCGAGTTTCTGGATGTCAACAAGAGCGATTCCATCAGCTCGCTTGCACAATTGGTAGGCTCCCCTGGTGAGAGGGGACGATTATTCGTTGATGCATATGAACATATCGCTTTATAGTGGCAAGTCGAAATGGGGAAACAATACGAAGTGGTGGTCACCACGGGAGACGGCCTGTGGCGATATCGCCTCGGCGACGTGGTCGAGATCGCCGGATTTGATACAAGAGATGGCAGCCCCATCCTCGAATTTGTGGAGCGCCGAGAGTGAGCACCAGGTTTCCGGTTTTCGCCATACGGGCCCTGATTTGCTTCGTATAGTGTGGTTATTCGAACCCCTGATTTCATGGTGACCGAAAAACAGCTGAGGGCTGCCGTATCGTCCATCGCGCCAAGCGTGCTTGCGAATATTGTCGATTGGACTGCTACGGTGGACGACCGATGCATCCCTGCTACGATCGGATTCTTTGTCGAGCTCGTCTGCGATCAAGGTATGAGTTTCCCGGGTCGTGCCCGCCGTCACATTCACGATCGCCTCCAGCGCTGGTCTCTGATCTCGCACTCTCGCCACAGCACATCCTCGACGCGCTCTCCGAAGCCAACAAGAACGTGACCTGGGCTCTCGACCATGAGGTCCTGCGCAAGCCGACCATTCGGGTCGTCCAACGTGGGACTTTTGGTGAGTTTCGCCAACTGAAACTGGACGAGGGCAGTCGTGGGGTCGGACAAATCAAAGTGCCCGTCGTGTTGCCCAAGCCGGAGTACGTGGCGTGGTTCTCGGATCGGGTCGTTCGGGAGGTGTGATGCCTCGCTCGACAGGGTACGGTGCACGTCCCCGCACGTAGACTTGTGTTCCTCGGGTCGGGCACAGTATACCGTATTCATGGTTTCTTTGAATAGAATCCTCGCACTCCTCGCATTCCCGTTTTCCTCGCTGGAACGCTCGAGACTTATGGGTCAGGTTCCACATTAGCAGGTCCGTTGCGGATCCCCGTCGCTGGCACAATTATTGGGCGAAATAGGCATAAGGGCTGACGCAACTTCTCGATATCCTGTCATTCTTCTCTGAGAAGTCCAGGTTGCGAATCAACAAGGAATCGTTTGGCCCAATTGCAATACCTAACTCAAAGCCTCGGCGTTTGAATCATGGCAAGACTCAGATCCCTCCGGACGCGTGCTACAACACGTGCATATGTACTTTGTCTGGTGTGAATCAAGAGATTTTCATGACGAAAAAGGTCGCTCCGTGGCGAAAATATGCCACAACAACCTCGGCCATACACTGAGTCCGGATGCAGGAAAGAATGGGCGCATCTTGTATGACATTGCTCGTTCAGCTCCCTCAGGTTCGAAGTAGGGCATTGGCTGAAAGCAGGTCACAGATGTGGACATGAAATGTAGCCAGGGGCACCGGCCACATATGTTTCCAGGCCCAGGAGCGCGCAGCGGAGCCAAGTCGTCTCGGTCCGTCCTCTTCACCGTGTCAGCCGTTTTCTGCAATCTCATCAGCTTTTCCGCGGAATCGGTAAGTTTCTTCGCGAGACGAGGCAACCGCGCGTTTCGATTCCCGTGATGGCAATCGAACTGAGAACACAATACGAAGTCGTAGTCACCACGAAAGACGGCCTATTGCGGTATTGCCTCGGAGATGCTGTCGAGAGCACTGCTTTCCATCTAGAAAACAAGTTCCCCGATAGATCCGCTGGCTTTCACGATATATTTGTTCGGTCGGAAAGGTGGTCTTTTCTTAAATATCTCCTTCCCTCCGTCCCCTCCTGTCGAAAGCCCTGACATGCAGCGAAAGGACCCCCAGTCACCCAGGACCTCCTGCGATCGGTGACTACCATGTGTTGTCACGCGAGGTTATGCGCCACTATAAAGAGATACGAGGACGTCCAACACAAATACCTCCCAATCCGTGCTGGAATCAGGGTGGATGCAGGCCGGACCATCCAGTTCAAGGCCGGGCGACGGATTCAAAGTCATATCCAGTTGGCAGGCCTAGCTCAGCCTCTATCATGGCGACCGAAGTGTACACGCAGAGGGTCGGAAGGTCAGCGGCGCAACACTGTCGATCGGCAGCATGGCCACTGTTATCTATCAGGCCTTACGACACCGAGGTGCAAACTTTTTTTTTTGGTAGTATGACTTGACTCGTCTCGTTTTTCCTAGTAGTACCTTCTGCCACGGCAATACTTCTTGCGAATGCGTAGCAAGCTACGCATTCGCAAGACGTCCTGACGGGGTCCTCCACTGGAGATACAGCGGAATTGAAAACATGTCACAACACGATTTGTTCCCCAAGGTGACCATCGCTGAAGCAATCCCCGGTTTCGACTTGCAACAGTTTCTGACAAGTCTCTTATTGCATCAAAGTACGCTGCACTGGTACTAAACGTTATTCGCAATGTCCTGACGAACGCAGCAATCCAACCCCTTCTTTTTTCTTGTTCGTTCGAAACCGCGAGTCGAGAGTGCTCATACGAATGGCTGCCTGTATCTCCTCCCACGTCTCAGTACTACTCATCCAATTTGTGTCAACCGAGCCTGTGCCTGCGCTCGGATTTGTACTGGCGGTAACACCGTAACTTCCTCGACACCTTTTCCTCATTCGTTCAGAGGCAGCGGAGGCTTCCGATCCTGCGACGTGCTAGGCACCCCGACGACCTAGACCGCCTGACGTGGTGTAGCAAGGATCTGGCAGCCACAGTGGAAGGTCTTTGGGAATACCTCGACCCCAGCGAGAGGCACTGCTTCCGCTTTTGCCCCTACAGCGTCGCTCCTCCACTTTGCTGCACTCCCTGGCGCTCGCCTGTTTCCGCGTAGCGCCGACACCCGTGGCATCAGCTGTGTTGCATGACTGCCCGATCGTGCACCTGTTGCAGACCTACCAGATACACGAGAAAGTCTTTCCAGAGAGTAAGTGATTTCGTTGCCGAAACACGAACCATTGATTGACTTGGGTGTCAG
>JBBPLQ010000596.1:0-17901 GCA_038089855.1 Royoungia palumana
ATATAATTCCACCAATCGGATATGATCCTACATGCTTCTTAACTTCTCTTCCATTCCAAGGCAGTGCCTTATCTATGACATCATTCATCTCTCTTATCATCCAATGACAATTAGATACTGAGTATCGTACCACCTTCCTTTCTAGTGTAATATCGTAAATACAACCACACACAGTGGACACTATATAAACCCTCATGTAGTAGCATACTTTCTTCAGTTTAATCACCTTGTATCTTCCATTCAAACAACCTCCTCAGAGCTAGTCACTCTTGATCAGACCACTATACAATATCCTAATTGTTTGGGTGTTGTTTCAAAAAGCAGAAGATAGAAATGGGAGATCCTGGGTGACCGTGATCCTCAACTGTGGTGCAGTAAGTATGCTGTGGATCCAGGGCTGCGGGTTCCAACATCAGATCTCCTAAAAGGAAATTCCTGGAAGTGAAAATTTTAAGTAAGAGTCAATTGACTGGTCAGGCGACAAAAGAAAGCAAGAGCGACTGGTCAGGAAAAAGAAAGCAAGAGCGACTGGTCAGGAAAAAGAAAGGAATCGTAACAAATATCTTCCATTTCTGTTGAAGACATAGGGATTGGATTGAACATAGATGTGAAGTTTTCATATGTTACTTGCAGTTTTCTAGGGATGGATGGGTGGGCTTGGTGGAAGTCTTGTATTGCTTCTGGAGCATTAGATAAGTGTTTAGCCAGTTCCCATGTGCGCTCCATTTCATCATATCCTTTCCAGTGTATGAGGTATTCAAGTGTTTGACCTTTGAGTCTTGAGTCAACAAGATAGTCAACCTCATGTTCCACTTCTCTGTTCATACACTCCGTTTGTCCATCTGTTTGGGGATGGTAAGCTGTGCTCAGTTTCGGAGTTATTCCTAGATTTTTGGAGATATCTTTCATAAGTTGTGATGTGAACTGGGGACCTCTGTCCAACATGATGGTTTTAGGAAGTCCGTGATGCTTCCAGATGTGTGCAAGATACAATCTTGCCAGTTCAAGTGAAGTGCATGTTTTTGTTGTGGGAATGAATTCAACTTCTTTAGAGAAGTGATCCATAACAGTGAGAATTGGAATCATAGTTTTGTGATGTGGGAAGGTCTGTAATAAAATCGGCAGATATATCTTCCCATGGCGCATTAGGTACTTCTAATGGTTGAAGTTTCCCAGCTGGTGGTTGGTTTCCAGTTTTGAACCTAGCACATCTATCACATTTGGAAACATAGTTTTCGACGAATTTAGCCATTTCTGGCCAGATGTAGTAGTGCTGTACATCAGCAAACAAGACCGATCTCTAGTAGAGATCGGTATGCCTCTACATGTATATCTCAGTCCCATGTGTGTGCTACTTGTCAGGACATCCTTCCATAGCTATTCCCTTCCATTTCTGAGACTTCCAGTTGGGTTCCAAAGGACTGGTCGACAGTCTGGATGCCCAGGCTGCCTGGACTACCAATAGACTGGTCAGACTCATCTTGTATGTATCACTCCGGAATATCTTGCTACTGATTGTCAGGTCATATACGCTTCGGTTCGTTTCGAGTTTCAGATATCCATATGTTCCTGGTATGTTTCCCTTCACATTAAATACTTTTGTTTCTTAGGTCCCAACAGCCCGAGTGATCGGTCATATCGGACCTGTAATGGGACTTGGGTGTGCCACCCTTCAAGGGTTGGTTTTCATGCAATCCCATCCCTTCTTATATTCCATTCCATATGTTTAGAATCATTTCTGGTACTTAGTTTCTGTCCAGGCATACCTGGACTTATAAAATCATGTACCTACCTTCCGGAAATGATAGTTTCCATTGAGGTCACATCATACATCATCGGGGCTGTTCCCCATCATCATTTTCACCATCATCCATCATCTCCGATCATTTTTACCACCTTTCCTGACTGAACCACTGGTCGGACATCACCTTTCTCATTGACCGGCCCCAGACTGGCCTTGTTTTATTGCCCGGACTTGCCTCAGACTGGTTGGTCAGTGCTCAGACTTTGTTCAGGACTTAACCCAGACACCAGAGTCCCTTTGGGGCGAACATATTCACCTCCCCCTACTATCAGACACTCCCAAGTGGCCAGGATTCAAAGGTAGGAATACCTTGCAAGTCCACTCACCCACCTTTAAGTCTTTTCAACTGGAGCCCACCGCAAGGGACTCTAACATGGGTTCCAGACGAAGTCTCTGACTCACTCCTCATCGCTTAGAAATAGAAAATTTACTTGTAGAATTCCAGAATCTCAACCTTTTGGAGAATAGCTTTTTCCTACCTGCTTTCCCTGACAATGAACGCCTTCATTCCTTTCTCCCTGAAAGTTTCTTTTTCAGAGGCTTTCCACCATTGGAAATAGAATTTGATCCACCTTCCGAACAAGTATCTCAATCCGATTGGTTGGTGATCCAGCCAACCAGCCCAGAATCTTTAAATCTATTGGCCGACTCCCCACAGCCTCTGGAATCTTTCGACCATTTTAGAGTTTCAGGGGCTGATCATCCCTTAAGGAGTGAAATTTTAGCTGAAGAGGTAATCTTAGCGAACAAGTACCGGGAGCGTTTATACACTCAACTTCTCGAAGGAGTCAGGGAGGATCTTTGGATTTTTCATCCCCTCCGTTCCCAATTTGCCTGCTGTTGCCATGTACACCGCTGTCACTACTCACCCCACTCTCTGCATCATCCTCCGCTTCGCTTTCATATCTTTTTAACCCATCCCAAACATCCTTCGGCCCTCCAGACTATTATAGTCTATACCACCAATCCTGCTCCTCACTGTCCAGAACTACTTCAGACAAGTCTCCATCACCCCCAGCATCACCCAGCCAACCAACTCCACCCGTTCTGCCCACTCCACCTTTTCTGCCCATTTAACCCATCCACCCTGTCCAACTCATTCCATCTGCTCCTCCAGTACCAATGGCCAACATCCAGATGCTGCTCCGGGGTACCCAAAATGCCCCTAAGTTTGACGGAAAGAACCTGTCCTCTCTTCCTAGATTCCTAGAGGATGTAGATGATCTCGGCACTGCTGCCAGTATTACCGAAGCACAGAAGATTCATGCTGCCATCCAGTACGTGGACTTAGAAGAGTCCAAAGGGTGGGAGCTCCTTGACAAAGCTGTTGCTAACCTGCCCAACTGGGCCGATTTCATTGCAGCTGTCAAAAAGTTATATCCTGGTTGTGAATGTACCAACTGGTACTGCCGTGCTGACATCCAATACCTTGTTCAGGAATATCAGGCAAAGCCAATGCGCACCCTGGAAGATCTCAGGGAGTATCAATGCAAGTTCCAGAAGATCTCCAAGCTTCTGGTTAACAACTGGAAGCTCTCTGAGCTCAATTGCGACAGCCTATTCATGGTTGGGCTACTGACCGACCTTGCTGAACAAGTCCGCCACTGCCTACTCATCACCAAAACCACCCACCATCCTTCTGATCTATACCCCATTGTTGACACTGTCAAAGCTGCCAAATTCCTCCTCACTGGTTCCGTCCTTCTCTCTCTTGCTTCAGTCAGGCAATTACAGTCAGTCCAACCATACTACCCAGCCTGGGCAACCCTGGCTCTGCCACCTCAGATGCCCCCAGTCCCATTGTCTTCTGGGGCACCAGTAATCAAACAAGGACAGGTGAACTTCCAATGGTCTTCTAAGCCGAGGGAATGTGCATTCTGTGGAGATACTGCTCACTTCATGAATAGCTGCCTGCACGTTGACAGATACATATGTACTGGCAAGGCTTCCCAAGGCACTGATGGCTGTCTCTACCTTCCGGACCGGAAATGCATCCCACATGTCCCCAGGAGCCATTGCCTCCAGGATTGCCTCGACCGAGTCCCGGTAGCATCCACATCCAACCCTCCATCCTCTGTCACAGCGGGAATAGTCCCACTTTTTGTTCCAGATACTGATGCAATCCTAGATATCAAGACATCGGTCCTATCGGCACCCATTGGGGGGCCATGGGACAGCAACGACGAGACTCCAGACATGGATGACCCAGACTTCCAAGCCTATCTATTGAATGCTTGGGCAAACTTCCAGGTAGACCAAGTCAAGGACAAGGGCAAATAACGGTTCCAATTTGATGGCATTGAAATCCTGTCATGCCAACTGGGATGTCCCATGCCATGGTCCCTGGCCATTGAAGAGATTGTTACCCCAGAGATCGCCGCGTCCCGGTCCTCTCCATCGGGCCCATCCAAACCAACTGAAAAGACATCATCGGCACCAGCACCCAACCCCATGTCGTCTAATCTGTCCTGATCTCGTACCTGTTATGACAATCTTGGGTAGTGTTATGACAACCCCGGGTAGGGACTGGCGTTGACTCAGTGGCTCAGGGGTTCCGAAGGTTCTGAAGTTAGGGGTTTTTGTCGAGTGACAGAGAGTCAAGGTTTTCAATGAGCTTGGGGTTCCGGCGTTCTGAGATAGGAGTTCTGAAGGTTCCGAAAATAGGGGTTCTTGTTGGAGGGCAAGAGTCGATTGTTCAAAGGATGAGTACTCTTGTCAAAGGGGTTTCAAGGTTTCAAGGGATCCCTAGCATGTTGTAGGGGTTCGAAGGGTTTGAGGGAAAGCTCTCCGGAGAAGGGGGAGAGTTTGGAGGGTGACAGTGGTTGAGCACAGTAAATTGAGTAGAACTAAGCTAGGGAATACAGGCATGTATCCTACAGCTTATATATGATACAAGAAGGGCTGAGTTAGATCAATGGAACGGAATACCCTCTGGGGTTTAGGGAATGAAGGAGGACGAGAAGGGAAGAGACGATCCCAAAAGGAACAGAATGGGGTTCCTAAGAATAATGGAGGAGGAAGAAGGGAACACCGTGATACAAGAAAGGTAAAAGAGAGGAGGGAGGAAGACCATAGACAACCAGGATCATCTGCTGCGGCGCAGCAGATATACTGCGGATCTGGGACCAGGTGTTCTGACGTTGGGTTTCCTAAAAAGGAAATCCTCGGAAGTGAAAATTTTTAAGGACAAACAGAAATTAATCGTCTTTGGACGAAGAGAGAATGGTGGCCATGAACCTGTCTTGTACATATGGTAAAAAGGAGAAAGAAGTTGTAACAGGTAGGGACTAGCATTAACTCAGTGGCTCAAGAGTTCTAACGTTCCAGGATAGGGGTTCCGAAGGTCCCGAAAATAGGGGCTTCTATTGGGTGACAGAAGGTGAAGGGTTTTCAATGAGTTTGGAGTTCTGACATTCCGAGATAGGGGTTCTGGAGGTTCCAAAAATAGGGGTTCTTGCCAGATGGCAGGAATCAATGGTTCAGAGGATGGATACTCTTGCTGAAGGAGGTTTGAGGGTTCAAAGGATCCCTAGCACGTTGTAGGGGTTCGAAGGGTTCAAGGGAAAGCTCTCCAAAGAAGAGGGAGAGTTCAGAGGGCAACAGTGGTGGAGCACAAGAAATTGAGTAGAACTAAGCTAGGGAATACAGGCATGTATCCTACAGCTTATATAGGGTACAAGAAGGGCTGAGTTAGGTCAGCGGAACAGGACACCCCCTGGAGGTCTATGGAACAAAAGAGGATGAGGAAGGAAGAGATGATCCTAAAGGGAACAGAATGGGGTTCCTAAGAATAATGGAGAAGGAATGAGGGAACACCACAATACAAGAAAGGCAAAAGAGAGGAGGGAGGGAGACCGTAGACGACTGAGATCTTTGGCTGCAGTACAGTAGGTATACTGTGGATCTGGGACTATGGGTTCCAACGTTGGATTTCCTAAGAAGGAAATCCTCGGAGGTGAAAATTTTAAGAAGAAAAAGAAATCAACCATTCTCGGATGAAGAGAGAATGGTAGTCATGAATCAGTCCTGTACATATGTCGAAACAGAAAAGAAGTTGTAACAGCACTGATCTGTCCTACCCATTGGCACCATTGGCACTGACTGGTCAATTCCGTTATGCGCTCCCACTTGAAGATGAAGCAGCCCCGAAAAAGATCATTGACCAGGTCCTTGAGACCACTTTCCATATCCCTTTCAAAGAACTGATCTCTGTAGCACTGGAGGTCTGGAAGCAATTCCAGGACCTCTCGACCTCCAAATGCATTCCCATATCATCTAATACTGTACAGGTGAACGAGCTCTCAGGTTGTGACCCCGGAGCCATCTCCAGACATTTCGGTGACCAGGTAACCCGAAATGATGATGGACTGATCATATCTCACCACAGCATTCCTCTCTGGTCCTTGGAGGCAAAAGTCTCCAGGACTCTGATGTCTATCACAGAGTACTGGACTCGGGCTCGGAGATCATTGTCATGCCCAAATGGATGTGGGAGACTCTGAAGTTACTGGTCCAGTCTGATCATGTCCTCACCATGTCAAATGCCAATGCCAGCACTGAATCAACCATTGGGGTTATCAAAAATCTTCCCCTTGATTTTGGTGCTGGTGAGGTTTGCGTTCAGGTTCAAGTCATTCCCTGAGCCAACTTTGACCTGTTTCTTGGTTGACCGTTTCATTGTCTCATGAGTGCGACTACTGATGATTTCCCCGATGGCTCACAGAACGTCACCCTTTGAGACCCGAACACTGGGAAGGAGCATAAATTGCCAACCTGGCCTTGGACCGAAGGATGTCCTCAGTGCCGGCGCAACCTCGCGTGTGCCAACCATCAATTGGTAGTTGAAATGGGTTTTTAAATATCGATGAACCACCAATCAGTCAGGGAGATGAACCATCAAATTGTAACTTTGTCGTTTCTCATCCGCTTTCCGTTTCTCCCCAGGTCACGCACTGGACTTCATTTCTGGACAATGAATGATCTTCCCAGACCTCTGTTTTTAATTTTCTTTTGTCTACACAGTTGTACCTATCCCCTTCTCACATCTCCACTTTTAATTCTTCCATTTCCTTTGATTACCAGACTCATGTACTACAAGCCCATCACTAAAAAGGTTCAGCCGGTCATGGCTCCTCTCGAGGAGGAGTACCACATACTGCGCCGGCTCCCCGATGATCCGCTTGCCGGACTCATCCGTTACCTACCCATCCCCCAGACTTTGCCCCCAGGAAAAGATTTACCCAAGAACGCACTGACGCATTAGATCTCGACCCTGCAAAGTGGCTATGGTCTGAAGAGGTTAAACTACTCCAGTGGATCATTCTCAACCACGAAATGGCCTTTGCTTGGATTCCAACTGAGCAGGGCCGACTAGACGAATGATACTTCCCGCCAGTCAAGATTCTGACCATACCTCACACTCCATGGGTACTCCACAACATTCCCGTCCCTCCTGCCACCTGGGAACAAACCATTCAAATCATCAAGGATCAGATCACTTCCGGAGTATATGAACTGTCCACTGTGGCCTACCGGTCCCAGTGGTTCTGTGTTCTCAAACAGGACAGGAAGTCACTCCAGCTCATCCATGACCTGCAACCTCTCAACACTGTCACCATCCAGGACTCGTCCATCCCTCCTTTTGTCAAACACCTTGCCGAGTCCTTTGGCGGATATGCCATCTATGGAATGATGGACTTATTCACTGGATATGATCAATGTCCGCTGCATGTAGAATCACAGGACATGACTACCTTCCGGAGTCCGCTTGGTCCCCACTGTCTTACTACTCTTCTGATGGGTCACACTAACGTGGTACAGATCTATCAAGCCAATATGTCTTTCATCTTGAAGGACGAAATCCTGCGGTACACTGTTCTGTTCGTCGATGACCTTCCGGTCAAATCCAGTGAATCCCAGTACCAGTGACCGGACAGATCATACGAAACGATTCCGGAGAACCCTGGTATCCATCGGTTTATCTGGGAACACTTGATTGTCGTCCACAGAATCCTCCAGCATCTACAGAATGTAAAAGCGACAGTGTTGGCGAAGAAATTTGTCCTTGCCACACCAGAAGCAACCATCATCAGCCACAAGTGCACATTCAACAGCTGGATTCCACACAAAGCCAAAGTCCAGAAAATCTGGGACTGGCCCGAGTGCACCAATTTGACACAGGTTCGTGTGTTACAAACGCCTCAAATCTCATACCATTTCCTATGACTAAGTCCATTCCTTTCCCTATGCTTCACAAACCA
Organism: Royoungia palumana; assembly: GCA_038089855.1. Classification (NCBI taxonomy): domain Eukaryota; kingdom Fungi; phylum Basidiomycota; class Agaricomycetes; order Boletales; family Boletaceae; genus Royoungia; species Royoungia palumana. The sequence goes on from JBBPLQ010000596.1 coordinate 8,065, forward strand.
AGTCAACCATATGTTGTTCCTCTACACAAGTGCCTAGAGCGCACAACCCCAAAAGCCTCATGTCAAACCTATGCAGGATTCAACCTATGATTGGCTGCCACACATCAAGGCACCAAATTAAGATCTAACCCCATATGGATACATTAACCCTATACCCTATGATTCCATTCCATCAACACATGTTACGCTTCTCTTCCATATGATATGCCACAAGGCTATGTCCTATCTATGACGTTATTACATTCTCTCTTATCATCCAATCATATACTCACCTTAATGGAACATTCTAGAATAGTACAAACATACATACACAGTCTTTACAAGTATATAAACCCAATGTCAGTAGCGTACTTCCCCAGTTTAATTCACTTGTATCTTCCTCTTAAAAACAAGTCACTTCAAGCAACTAAGCTTACTCCTTTTTAACTACACAACCTCTTGACTTTGAGAGTTGTCTCACTGTGGGTTCCTCGGAACCTGCGGAGTGGTACATATTTTCATCCAGAATTTTGCATTGATCGCCCATCCTCTTGTCAATCTCACATGCAAGGGTGTCCCCTTCGAATGGGGTGATGCCCAATGAAAAGCCATGAATCGTCTTAAGGATGAAATAGTCCAGTCCCCTGCACTCTGGCACCTGGATTCTGAGTCCGGCCGGGAAGTCATCCTTGTGGTGGACACTTTGTATATCGCTGTTGGCTTCATTCTCTCACAAGAGGGGGCCGATGGCAAGCGGTATCCTAACTGGTTTGTGTAAAAGGTTGGTATTAGAATTACCCTAGCCTTAGTCTCACGCAAGCGAACAATACCGTTGGTATTCTGCAAAGTGAGTAAGTTTACATCAGGAAAAAATACATTACTATAGCAAACTACGTATATAGTCAACATGGCCACTGTAGCACCCATCAACTTCCCCCTTCTATATACAGTGGCTCAAATAAGTGTCCCAATGTTGGGACATTTTGGAAAGATGTGACATTCTCAAAAGAACCAAAACACATTAGCTCCAACTCTTACACGATCATCAACACCCTTAACCCTTGCCCTGAAGATGGCATCTTAGTCATGTACTTTGGTTGCCATGGGATTGAAATATAACCATTTCAAAATGATATGTCATTGGGACACTTATTTGAGCAACATTACTATTCCACAATTTTGGTACTTTGTATGTCCTCTCTTTGCCTTTATTACTACCTCCAGTCTTCTAGGCATGCTTTCTATCAATATTTAATATTTCTCAACCTCTATCATGCCCCATTCCACATCAATCCTTTCCCAAAGCTCTCAAACCCCTTGGTGGTGTTGCATAGCTGTTGAGTATCATTTTGAGGATTTTCCAAAGATGTTCAATTGGATTAAGGTCTGGAGATTGTGGTGGCCAATTAAGAACCTTGATGCCTTGAGATTCTAGCCATTTCTGGGCTCTTTTATAAGAGTGCTTGGAGTCATTATCTTGTTGAAAGATGATGCTCTCCTCAGGGATTCCAGAATTTTCCATGGTAGGAAGCATATTATCCTCCAAAATGGAGACATACTGCACAGCATTCATCCTTCCTTCTACCTCTGCTGGATGCCCATACCATTCCAGCCCATACTATCAAGGAACCTCCTTCAAACTTTACTGTCCCCTGTACCTCCTTGTCTTGCAAAGACTTTCCTGCAACTTTTGACACATACTTCCTTCCATCTGACCATATTACCCTAGTTCAGTCCTCCACAGTTGAGTGTTGGGGCTTGAGAGCAAAGGCCAGCCTATGTTTTCTATGCCTGATAGAGAAGAGTGGTTTCTTTTTCTTGACTACAGCCTTTATAGATGCAGACTTTAGCACACTGTGAACAGTTTGGGAAGAGACTGGAGAGGTGAGGGTAGAATTGATGAGATGAGTTGCCTGGACAGCAATTTAAACCTTGCCAGAGGTGATACTAGAGACAATTCTCTTTCTGCTAGTAAGAGAAAGCATGGAAGGAGGACCTAATTTGATGTTTTTCTTGCCTGGATGAATTTTTTTGATATCTCTAGTCACAGTAGACCTCTCCAGACAAGTTTGGGAACATACATTCCTAGTATAAGGACCAGATTCAGAAAGAAACAAGATATTGGCTCTAGCAGAGGTTGAAATAGACTTCATGGTGAAGTAGGATTAGCATGGTGGTATCCTTGCCATTAATAGTGCTTAGGGTGATGTGAGTTACACAATGAGACAGAGTTGAAGCACAGCATCCTTTAGAACATTAGTTATTTACCAAATAATGATTGATAACATCAAGGTCAAATAAGTGTTCCAATGACATATCATTTTGAAATGGTTATATTTCAATCCCATGGCAACCAAAGTACATGACTAAGAGGCCATCTTTAGGGCAAGGGTTAAGGGTGTTGATGATCCTGCAAGAGTTAGAGCTAATATGTTTTGGTTCTTTTGAGAATGTCACATCTTTCCAAAATGTCCCAACATTGGGACACTTATTTGAGCCACTGTATGGTCTATAGCGTGAGTGGTCATCAATATAGTACTATATAGTCTGAATTTCGCAAGCAGTAAGTCTTGCAATATAGTAGCCACTGCATGAATTTCCATACTATGTAGTCACTATATTTTCACTGCACACATGAGATGGGCAAAACAAACTTTATAGCTAACTTGGAGACATGGTAGTAGGACAGACAATCAGTGAACACACAACGAGCTATATTCATTCATCCTCTATTTCCGCCTCCTCATCACCCTCCCCATAGTGTTTCCCACCCCAATCCTCAATATCCTTGTTACCTTGATCAAGATTGTCATCCGCACCATCACCCATAGTATCACCCACAATGGCATCATCATTGCACTGCCTTGTCACACCCTTGGCTTCCTGAATTTCACGCAAAGCATTCACAAATGTGCGAGTAGGTAATGGTCTTTCTTGCTTTGGAACTGGTGCTACTGTTGCTCCTGTGTGTACACTTATTGATCAGCAGTTAGTCATGTGCACAAATAGAATCATAGACATACCATCCATCCTTATATACTTGTTTAAGAAGCTTTGGGAGTGACTTGTAGTCAGCAGTGTACTTGTCATATTCATTGAGTGATTTGATGTGGCACTTGAACACATCGGCATAGTTATCTTCCTTGAATGCAAGAGGTTCTCAGATGCCAGAAGTCCACTCGTCAATTGCACACTCAATCTGTAGGAATTGTTAGTATGAATGAATGGGCGTGATCAGACTTACTGCAGTGAGTGCAAGCACAAATCCAGCACATGGAAACGGTGAATAGGACATTGACCAGACAACTCCATCGTCAGTCTTGTTCTTGAATAAGACTTCATTAATGACTTGTTGGATCACTGGATGGTTATAAATGCCTTTGTGGGTGTTGAGATTTGCACCATGGGTCTTGACTTAATGTGAGCTTGGTAACACATGGTTTTGAGGAACAACTTGCATGAAATGTGAATGATCCATCTTGCTTGAGCATGCTGACAAGCATGCGATTCTTCTCTTGTGTGGTGGGGTCAGCACTCATTTTGAACCCATACATAGTTGCCACTATAGGATGAGCCTTTGCCTTGAATTGCCCTTGGATATTACTGCTTCGCATAGTAATCTACAATGGCAGTGAGACCAAAAAGCATGATGAACATGAGTACTTACCAGTCGCAACAGGTCATCATCATGATTGACATCAATGATGACAGCACACATGTGACCATGCCATCTTTGCCCAGCCATATTCCTTCACTGCAGTTGGAAAGGCTTCAACATTGAGTAAAAGTGAGCAATAGATTGCAGTGGCTGATTGCAAGACCATCCATGTAGTCACATCATAGTTGCCTGCCTTAGGGCATCTTGTTGCTGGCTTCAAGACCACTGCACCGTCCCTTGTCAAAGCATGTTTGTTGGTCTTGGAAGAAGCTTTGCCAGTCATCGGTGTCCTGAGACTCAGAGAGGACTCAAAGGGGTCATTCTGTGAGTCATTATCAGACACAACTTCGGTTGGTACCTCACTTTCCTCAGGCTTGTCATTGTCGCTGAGGATGACTGCACAATGTGCATGCTTTCCTGGCATCAGGTTGGCCATTTCATCAGCAGTCAGAATACTAGAAATAAAGGTAAGTCAAATACACCGTACAGTGGGAATGATTATGTTCTTACTGGGGGAAAGGGGTCACCTCACAATCATGATGCCTTTTGAGACCGACCATAGAATCATTGGATGCCACCATGGTGATCTTGTGGACCAAGGATGAGCCACTGTAACCGTTGTCCTCTGACAAGCACATATTCTTTGACATCTGTAATTTCATGGCTGTGGCTTGAGTTAGAATGGGCACATGTGGCAGAAGCATGCCAGTAGCCTGACAAATCATAAGTATCAAAGGCATAGATGAAAGCGCACTTACCTTTGGCTTTGGGCTCACCCTTGGGTCTAAATTGATTGATGGTAGAGCTGAGACCAGGCCTGGGCCTACTACCTCTGTGACTGGGTTAGACACCAGTGGTACTTTGCCCTTGCAAGCAATGAGTGACTGTAATGCTGCTTGAGTGATATTGGTACCATCAGCACTGCCAACGGCATGAGAGGTGAACTATGTATTGTTACAGAGGAAAAACCGAGAAGATCTGCTTTTTTTTATTTTACCTTAGCTAACGGACTTAACAGATCTGAGATCTGTAGATCTACGATACGGGTCTTCCTTTTCTCCTTTCACCCGATCGATCTTCCATTCCTCACACGCAACGCAGTACGCTTCCTTTTCATTACCGCTTGCTTCCCTTCCATTCCACCACAGCCTTTGCCGCATGTACTTCCTATACTTATCGACCAATAGCGTTTCTACCTCATTGCTTACATACGCTTGGTCCGTGCACTGATGGCTGTGCTCCTTAGTAGTATATATATGACTGTCGATACTCGATGTATTCTCCAGTCTTGAAATTGGTATTCTTTACATCTCATCCCTTGCCCGAATAAGCTCTACGCTTTTCGTGTCATCTCCTCCAAGACTAGGCCACAATCCACTCCACAAGTACTCCTCCCTGTCGTCCCGTCGTTCAAACCCTCGCTTTCAGCGCCGGTTTTACATACATAGGCCAATAGGGGTGAAAAGACCATAAGCCCCATATCTATTAACCCTACACAGAATATGCCATCAGGAGCGTCTCACCACGAGCACGGCTGGGACGATACTCCAGTGCTTGATTCTCCTAAGAAATACAAAGAAAAATTCATAAGAACAATCAATATGACAAGGGAGCTCATGTCGCCGTTGGAAATCACCACGACAAACTCCCCTTTCCCATACAATGCTTCCGCACTACTGGATAGTGGAGCAAACGTAATATTCATAAATGAAAAATACGTAAAAAGAAACAAAATACCTACAAAACCACTTCCCACACCAGTCAGAGTGTTTAATGCGGACAGTTCGGATAACACCGCAGGGAAGATAACACACTATGTAGAAATAAACATAAACTATAAAGGGCACAAAGAACACGCAAGAGCGGAGATTACAAATCTCGGAGATAAAGATCTCGTCTTAGGGTACACGTGGCTAAAGCACCACAACCCCGAAATAGATTGGAAATCCGGCATGGTCGATTTGACACGATGCCCGCTACAATGCAAAGCTTCAGACTTCATCAGGAAAGTCACCTGTGAAGAAGTCGAAGATGCCTATGACACATATATGCATAACATCTATGCTGCCGAAAAGGCAATAGAAAAACCAAAAGAAAAGACAGCTGAGGAACTACAGTCATCCACCGTCATTTGCGCAGCCACTGTCATTTGCGCAAACATGATAAAGCGAGCAGGTTTAGGGTGGTACTTCATGTTACTATGGCCGGAACTGTTGATTCTTGTCTACTCAATGTTAGATACATGCAAATGAACATACAAGAACCGAGAGATCACACATTATGCATAGTTTTTTAGGTAAAATATAGGCAGTTTACCTTGCATCACCTGCTCTCGAGGCGAAAGGGAGTTTCCAGCCCTCGAAAACTTGGTAGATACATAAATTCAACTACAACACACACACCTATAGCATAAATCCCGACGAAGGGCACTGTGCTACCCTGCCACAAGCATGCCGGTGACGGATGTCTCATTAGCTGCTTATCGACAACATCATACAAAGATATACCTAAAATGGAAATCACATTATTTCAGGGTCAGAAGGGGATCACTCGAAAATTCCAGTGTCATGTGCTCATTCATCACAATGGTGGGTTGTGCATATTCTAGTACTAAGAAACACAGGATACTGTTACAAACGCTTCAAAACCCCTATCTTCGACCCCTATGTTCATTCCATTTCCTGTATCACGTGACTTGAAGTCACATTCCATTCCATTCCCAAAGTTACATGTCACCCATGCGCCATACACTGTTCCACTTCATGCCTCGCTCATTCCATTCCCCAAAGGCTAGACCTTTGCCTCATGATCAAACCTATGCTCGGTACTCATTCCCATTGGCTGCCACACTTGCATAGCCAAGCACAGCCCTATAGAACATTCCATGACATTCCTACCAATCGCATTATGCCCTCTTATCATATGACATCATCGCTTACTGATGCTGTGCATCGTACCACTTTCTCTTAACCAATCACATTCGTTCATTAGATAGAACACCACGGAACTTTACAAATAGATACAAACACATGTAGTAGTATATATACCATGCAACCAACACCAAAGAACTCCAGTAAAGTTCTTCTGGTCTTTCGCTTACAAACCAGTTGGGACAACATTCCTAATCATCTAAACATCTTATCGCTTCACAAGTCTCTTCCTTTGTAGGCTTGTTTCAGCAAGGGTCAACAGGGAATAGAGAAAGAGAATGGACAAGGGTAGACAGGGAACAGAGAAGGAGAATGGACAAAGGTCAATGGGGAATGGGGAATGGAGAGGGGTTGACAGAGAATGAAGAATGGAGACAGGGACAGAGACAAGGAATCAGATGGACAGAGTATCGTAGGGTCAGGGTGCATGCAAGGTGCCAGAGTCAGTCTTTGGAGGTGCAGAGTAGGTTGGAGGAACAGCACATGACACTTGTCCTCAAAACCTTTGACCTTCTGCATAAGACAGAAGCTCCTATCTCCAGAACCTTCAGAACCCCTATCTTGGAAAGTTGGAACTGTTACGATTGCATCTTTTCTCTTTTCCTTTTTGAAACCTTTGTCTTGATCCCACAGACTCTGTTTCCTTTCTTAGACAACACATGCTCTGTTGAGGTCCCAATCATGTATCCTTCCGCTGGCCTCTCATCTGCTTCCCTGACTCATATGTTTCCTCTTTTGACATACATATGTGACTCATTCCTTCATTTTTCACAATGACTCATTACTTACACTGATGTCTTCTTCAGAGCCCCATCTCCTTCTGTCTCTTGCAGATCAGCAATCCTTTCTTCCCTTCTCTGCTGATCTTTTTACCCTTTACCCTACATGACTCATTTCCAACACCTCCCCTGTGGGGTTCTGTCTTCTCCTATTCACTACTTACTTTTGACTTGGTTATATTGTCTCTGGATTGCCTACCATGAATGACAATCCCTCACACTATATAAACCTCTGTACTCCCTCTTGTATTCTTTACCTTGAATCTACTTAAGCTACCTGCTCAATACTCTTCTGCATCTTTTGCCCTTCATTCCCTTCAAGACCTCCTTTGTCGCCTCTGTCCTTAATCACCAAGGACACACCCTCTGTTATCCAGGTCACACAAGTTGACCTTGTCATCCTCACAAGTAGGACTCCTCGGCTGTATAGTGGTCCCCTTCACCCTTAGGCTAGCCTCATCAGTATAGTCTCTCTTGTCCTTTGTCCTTATTGAGCACCTTTCAAGTCTACATTTGCTCCTACCCAGAGTTAGCATAACAGGAACCACTAGCCCTTGACCTTCTGTCATCTGGCAAGAAATGTAGAATTAGAATCATTTGCTACCACTACTTATGTAATTCCTTACCTTATCTTGTAGTCTCCCGTAGTTTGCTCCTTCATCCATTATCATGATTAACATCTGCCACATTGTCATGCCTGATCTGCAAGTTGCACTCCCAGCATACGACTTACACAAGAAACTCCTATCTTAGGAACCTTTGGAACCCCTATCTCTGATTTCTCTGAGCCTTTGAGTTACTGCCAGTCCCTACCTGGAGTTGTCATAACAAATTTAATATAATAGTGTAATGATAAGATATGATCAATGGTATTAGGATTAGAAGATCAGAATAAGAAATACCATTGATTTTGACAAATGATAAAGATAAAAATGAGCAGTTTGGAACTGTGGCAACACTAGCATATCAAATGACAAGGAGTCCAATGTGGTGGACAATAGAACATATCTGTGGATACATCTGTAGATGATGTGAATATGATAGTGTAATCAGTATATAATCAATAGTATCAGGAATAGACCTATTCTAGAAACATCAGAACCCCTATTTCAGAACCTTTGGAACCCCTGTCTCCTGTAGACCCTTTTGAAACTCAACTCCAATAGTGTTACAATCACCTCTAACATCATCCCATTTCCTACACTCTTCATCCCTTATGAACCAATCAAGTCTTTTGACAAGACTTTCAAACCAACATCTACCTATGTCATTCCATTGCACTCATTCCTAGAGGACACATTCTAGACCTCCATGCCTCATGCCAAACCTATGCTCAGAAACCATCCCTATTGGCTGTCACATCTACACAGCCATATAAATAACCAACCAATTGGATATGATCCTATGACATTCCATTCCATAGAAGCTTGACACTTCTCTTCCATTCCCAAGGCAGTGCCTTATCTATGAGTCACTCCTTATCCTCCCATGACAATTAGATACTGGTTATCATACCACATTCCTTATTAGTGTACTATCATAAATACGACCACACACAGTGGACACTATATAAACCCCATGTCAGTAGCATACAATCCCCAGTTTAATCAACTTGGTCTTTCCCTCACAAAACATCCACTCCAAAGGATGTAGGAAGACAGTTGCACTCCTTTGCTATTCCAAACAGTGTCGTATTTCTTTCTCTTCACTCTACACAAGCAATTATGCAAACAGCAGCTCTCTTTCTTTTGAGTTGTTTCAAATAGCTGGACTATGTTACGACAACCCTGGGTAGGGACTGGCGTTAACTCAGTGGCTCAAGAGCTCTGGTGTTCTGAGATAGGGGTTCCGATGGTTCCGAAGATAGGGGCTTCTGTCTGGTGACGGGAGGTCAAAGGTTTCAATGAGTCTGGAGTTCCAACATTCCGATATAGGGGTTCTGGAGGTTCCGAAAATAGGGGCTCCTGCCAGATAGTAGGAGTCGATGGTTCAGAGGATGAATACTCTTTGTTAAAGGGGTTTCAAGGGTTCAAGGGATCCCTAGCATGTTGTAGGGGTTCGAAGGGTTCAAGGGGAGGCTCTCCGAAGAAGAGGAAGAGTTCGGAGGACGACATTGGTTGAGCACAGTAAATTGAGTAGAACTAAGCTAGGGAATACAGGCATGCATCCTACAGCTTATATAGGGTACAAGAAGGGCTGAGTTAGGTCTGTGGAACAGGACATCCTCTGGAGGTCTGCGGAACAAAAGAGGATGAGGAAGGAAGGGATGATCCCAAAGGGAACAGAACAGGGTTCCTAAGAATAATGGAGAAGGAATGAGGGATCACTATGATACAAGAAAGGCAAATGAAACAACACTCAAAAAGCGAATGAAGTTTAGTGGAATAAGGTGATTGAGCTTAGAGGGGCTTTTGAATGGAAAGATCGAAGTTGATAAAACTAAAGAGTGTGGCTACTACATCGAGGGTTTATATACTACTCTAATGTTTGT
>JBBPLQ010000597.1:0-17893 GCA_038089855.1 Royoungia palumana
CGATCACAAACGTTTCGTCCGTCTCCGCGTCTATAGTCGTCATGCTCATACCATGGAACATAAAGATGAGGTAGAATGTTTCGCTACGGAAGAACCAAGGTTTTGGCCTAACGGACATGCATGTCTTCTATTTCCTTCTTCATCCCATTTATCTGAGTCTATCAACAATAGATCTTGTCCTATTCTTTCGTGGGTGACGGGGGTAAATCTCTCGAGGACTCGCCACCAGGCGACACCTCGAAGCAGATAGCCATCGTATTGAATGCGATGGACGAATACGCCAAGCATGCCAATGTTAAATTCAAAGCCTGGGACGAGGGGAGCCCCGAGCCCGCTATCATACGGATTGCGTTCACTGATGATCCAACTCACAAGTTCTGGACTACTGTTGGTACCGACGCTCTGTTCGTCGCTAAAGGGGAACCCACGATGAACTTGGGACTAATTAAACCGGGTATGAACCTGAAAGATGAGCGGATCGAGGATATGAAACTATCGGAAGAGGAACAGGGGAAAGCGCTGAAGGAAGCTGCGGAAAAAATCAACACGGCTCTCGCACTCCATGCCATTGGCCACGTACTCGGGCTTTGCCACGAGATGGAGTACACTCACTTGCAGTTGTCTTACCCACCCACATACAAACCAAAATCCCCCGAGGAGTGCAAAATGCGGCATCTGGAGCAAGCCCACGGTGGTCGTGGCATGTCGAACTTTGCCAGGCTAGATGACAATTCTATCATGCGGTACGCATCCGTCTCGTATGACTTGCTTCAAAATGTGTGTTCACTTTGAGTTTACAGTTACTTCACGTATGGGATCAACGAGAGTTGGCGAAGCTGCGACATCAACACGTCACTTTCCGACTACGACAAGGCCTGGCTCGCATTCCACTATCCCAAGGCGTCTCTCCACAAGCCGACAGAAGCGGACACTTGGGTGTTCCAGAAGTCGCTCGGGAAGCTATTCGAAAACGACGTCAAGTACCAGGAGGAGGCTCTGAGGAGTGGCGACGTCTCTTACAGGCGGTTCCTTTATCTTCGATATGTTCGCGAACAGTGGGACGCGAATGACGAGCAGAGATTGTCAGACACTGGTGAGCACGACGCGCAGCGTCTTGAGTCGAGTTCTGATCATCATCAGTCCTTGATGGTAAACTTGTCGAGTCTGTGACGAAGGCTGTCCAAAATTACAACAAGAATCATGTTGGTGGAAAAAAGGGAACGGCTCCGAAACGATTCGCTCGTTTGCTAGAGGCACCAGACGTCCTCTGGAAATTACATTCTCTTGCCGCACCTCATCCCGCGCCAAGTCGAATGCCGGATGGCAAGCCACTAGACCCTGTTGAGATTCAGAATGCGATCTTTGATTTCGCCCGCATTTTCCGGTCCCCCGTGCCGCCCATAGTGCAGCACGCCCTAACGGCACCCGACAGCCGAGAGACGGCACTGTGGAAGAACATTGTGAAGCAGCATCAGTTGACGTTAGAGGAAGGGGGTAAATCCGATGAGAACACGATGCAACAGCTCAGAGTTATCGAGAATTTGCTCAAGGACGACAGGGATCCGAATCAAGCGAAGTCGGACGCGCAGGCTGGCGTCGATGAATTAGTGCGTTCTGTCAAGGACGCGCATCCGGATGACGACTTGGAAGAAGCAGACGTTCAACAATTCCTTTCCTTCATTCCCCTCGTGGCCGGTGCTGCGAAATCTATCCTCGGTTTATTCGGCTTCTCGATCAATGCTGAGGGTCAGTCCAACGCTGGGGTTCCCGAAAATGTTCAGCACTGGGCCTTCAGAGATCCCTTCGAACCTCTTCTGCCTCTTCGCAGTCCGGGGATTATCACTCCGACCGCGGAGATTTTAAGGAGAGCCAACCGGTACGAGACTGGACGGAACTTCTCGATCAATGCTGAAGGCCGCTTCAACGATGGCGTTCCCGAGAATGTTCAACACATAATCAAAGGAGACTTCATAGATCCCTGGCGCCGACCTGTTCCTTTCGGACCGGGTTGGTCTTTTGGCAGTTTGCGGCGTTTCTAACCAAGGAATGACACCGACAGATTTGTTCCTCCCGTGGTCGTCCTTTGTACTACTATGGTTACGTGATCGATCATCCATGTACGCCACGCTTTCATTTTCATATGCATGTATGTACTCGATATCGACGGAGAAAACAACGTGCGTTGGGTGTGATACTCAGACACGGCGAGACTCGGCCCAGACCTTTGGACATTGTAGGGGCGTTCGAACGACGGCGGGTGGTGGTGAACACTTTGTCGAACGCCCGAGACAGCACCCTCCGGTGACGACACGGCCAGTCGAGGACGCGGGTCATGCCGACTCGCCCACGGGATCCGTGAGGTGGCTCAAAGCCTCGTCCAGGCCGTCGAGTCTTGACGAAGAAGCACAGACCCCGCGTTCCACGCCATCACCACGCCAGTCCACGTCCCATCGAGACGCTCGTGGACGACTCCGAGTCAAACGCAGCGAGACTCTGGTGCCGAGATGACGATCCCGAGTTGTACCCGCTTCTCGATCTGGATACAAAAGGCATCCACGACCCAGATCACTCTCGGGTAGACACCCGTCTCGAGCTGAGTCGGCACCGTGAGCGTCGTTGCAGTAGCCAATAGGATGTGAGTACGGGACTCCCAGCTTGACATGACAGCCATCGACAGAAACGAGTCGCAAACGTCGACTGACCGGCAGAACGCGCAAGGTATTGTGTGATATTCTCGACTTTCCGCATGCCACACGGATGCCGCGCTGATCTGTTTGGTGATCATGGGTTGCTTCGCTACCTCCGCGACACAGGATTGAAACCGAGCGATCAACGCGATCGGCCGTGATGCATCTGATAACGCATCCAATGAATACCCTGCCGAGGCCCGCTTAGCTCAGTGGTAGAGCGCGTCACTCGTAATGATGAGGTCGGTTGTTCAATCCAGCCAGCGGGCACGGATCCTTTTGGCCTTTTTTTTGGGCTGTACATCCTTCGACCGACTCACGTCTCCCAGCCTTGGATTGCGATCATCATTGCTGGTACGTGACACATGCTGGGCGAATACACCACAAAAACAAAGAGTGCTGGTATACTTATACAAATTTCAGTCGATATACGAACGTTGCAGAAACAAGAACACGCGATACACAAGAGGAGACGGCTGAAAGAGAAGAGGAAAAAAGGTACATAGAATCGAGGGGAAAAGACGGCCTGCGCGTTCGTAACACGTACTGCGTGGGTGCGACATGATTCACCCTCTGCCCGTGGGTTAGGACTCGGGTGGAGGGCGTACTTATAGGTACGAATAAGGACGCGAGTTTCTCTACGTCTCTTCAAAGACATACAGCCCGTCCAACTCGCCACCGTTGACCAAGCCCGCCTTGAGTGAGCCGATCCCACCGTTGTCGACATCGACATCCAAACTCGTGACTGTCACCGATGACGGGGGGGAACTAGACCTTGTTGTAGGCGTCGAGTTTGTAGCCGATGCAGACCGCGGGCGTGGTGATCGGTTCTTCCCGTTCGTGTGCGTCATGTTCCTTGATGGCGATACAGACACGGATGCTCCCTCCACGCGTAATCGCTTCTGCTGCTTATCGTCCCCCGTGGACCGTGGACTCTGGCTTCCGCACACCTCGAGTTCCTCCGAGGAACGTTTCCGTTGACGTGAAGAGGGGGTGGCATCAAGCATTCCCTTTCCTGTTCCTGCCGCAACTCCATTCCGGGTCGGCGTGCCAGATGTGGCAAAATAGCGGGAGCTTTTCACCGCGCCATTGCGCGTCGTTTGCTCCTCACCTCCAGGAGTATGCGCTCCAACCTTGACCCTCTTTGGAGGTGTCCCCGCTCGCGTCTCGCAACATGCAGTTCCACCACGCTCACCAGCACTTGGTCCACCTCCATCTCCGTCTAGATCATTTGACGACCGTTTTCGTGGATTGAGTCGTGGAGGCGCAATCTTTGTCTGCGCAACAGAACGGGGAGGGGTATGATGACGCGGCGACCGTGCATCGATGGATGAATCTTCGCTCTCTTGTTCCACATCTTCGCTCTCATCCCCATCATCGCCTTCCTCCTCCTCCTCCTCCTCCTCCTCCTCCTCCTCCTCCTCCTCCTCCTCTTCATACATTTCTTCTTCTTCCTCCTCCTCTTCCTGCACCAGCCCATGTCGCGGGACCTCCTCGAGTACAACTTCGGTAGGTTGATGTCCCTGACGAGTCGCGTCGAGGTGCTGGTTTGAAGAATACACGACAGGCGTCTGATGATTTGCGCTTGAATTACCGTTTTGACGTCCATCAGAGTTTGGGACCTGTCCGTGGCTGGGTACAGTATGGCCTGCTGCCATGTTCGCACGTATCATCGCGCGTTCACAAATAGTACATCGACAGTGATACAACGGCGCACATGCTTCTCGCCATACCTGTGGACCGTCCAATTCCGTCAGTATCGTACTCCAAAGCGGTGCAAACCAAAATAAACACGCACATTTTTGAACGCTTCAAGACTGTATTGCGCCATGTGGGCCAGCGTCACGGGGACATATGGAATGGGATGGATCAGCCGTGGTGAAGGGAGAACCGGCGAGATAGGAATCGGGATGACCACCGGAGGCGGAGGTTGTCTCCGCGTCGTTGCATCATGCTCGCCAACATTCTTATCCTTCTCGTGAGCAGGAGGCGGTGAGGGCGACGTTTGCAGCGTGGTTGTGCTCAGCACCGGACTTGTTGTATGGGATCCGCCACTCCGCGACGACGCACTGCTCGCCGAATCTTCTTCCCGATCTCCTTCCCTCTCGCGCCCGCGTTCCATCTCGCCCGTTGGTGCATCTCGGTCGCGATCACGTTGCAACCCACCAGCAGCCCAGTCCACGCCATCAAACCAAACACCAGGTGCTCTCAGCTCGGCCAGTACCTCTTCTAACCCCATTTTAGCCACTCTCGTTGCTGGGTCCCGGGCTCCAGAGAACCCAGTTGTCCACTCCATCACACACTTGCGAACAATGTTTGTCATTGCTGGAAGGAGGATCAATCGAAGTTGTTTTTGGTAGGCATGGTAGGCGTGTTCGCAGAGTGTAAAAGAGGGCGGTGCATGCGCACGGACGGTGGATTGGCGGGGATGGCTGTCGTCACCACTCGACCCGGTGGACGAAGGGGATGTCGGAGACGTGGGCGACGTGGGCGATGCAGCGGACGTAGCCACCGAAGCACACACAGAACTGGATGTCACAGTCCATGGGCACGGATGCACAGCTTCCACACGCACAGTCCGACGGACGGTACGCCCCTCACGCTCGTCTTCATCCGGATCCGGTTCGCTTTCCGTGTCTTCACCCGCATCACGCACTCCCCCGCCGGCGGGCCATGCGTACCCATACCATTGATCGGCAGGATTGCACCAGTGTCCGTCGAGGATGCGTGTCCGTGCCCAGTCGGAGATAGCGAGCTCGCGAACCCCGCCTGCGTCCTCTGTTAACGAGAGTAACTCTGGGTCTTCATCTTCCTCAGAGCCTTCGTACTCGGAGGAATAAACAGACCTGGGAGACGGCGAGCGCGAGCGCTGAAGAGAACGTGGTGAGGGAGGTGAAAGCGAGGTGCCACGACCAGGGCTATCCATCTCTCCCACGACCATGGGATGTACGGGCGCTGTGCTAGAAGAGATGTGTGCCGAACTATGATCAAATGTCTGATTGACAGTAGGAGTGTGGGGTGTAAAGTCGACACCCATGCCTTCGCCGGTCCAGCGTGTTGCTGCGACGGCTTGTTCCATGAGTTCAGGCATTTTGGTCTGGGAGCGGAGCCAAAATTTTTCCCGCGCCACGGTAATGACTTCGGCGATTGAACCCTCTCCTAGGTCAATGAACGCGTCGACAGTCTGACGCGTCTCCCAGTCTGCAGACGCGTATTTCGACGGAGGATATCGGGACTGGGCAGAGCGATCTTTTACGGAAATCGACCGAGACGGATTAGGTACAAAACGCGGACCTCCGACGGCTTCGCGGTCACGAAGGCTTGTGGAGATGCGCTGCCACAGCCCCTCGCCGCGACAAGAACGGCACGTCGCGTCGACATTGGGCCAAGTATCGTCGTCTTCATTGTCTGCACAGCATACCATGGATGCAGGATTGAGAGGGGCAGTATAGGGAGAGTAAGGAGAGACGCCCATGTCGAGCTGTGCTGGATGACCATACGGCTGATGATAAGGGGTAAAACGGACAGCATTACCGTGCATGTCGAATTGGGGGTCGGTCTCGGCGGGAGGGGCTTCACGAAGACAAAGACCGCAAAATGAATTCTTGCGATGCTCACGACAGAGGGTGATGGATCCCAAGTTGGGGGTGTGATAGGTTCTCTTGGCGACGGCGAGGCCAAGAGAGGAGAAGGGAGAGTTTACACGACAAACATAGCAGCTACGGACGGTCATTTGACGAAAGTGACGAAATGGGGATATTCGATATGGAAGCTGGAGATGTGCGGGGGCAGCACCGCCGGCCGCGCCGGGAGGGGGAGGTTGAGGACGGACGTACTGATAGTGGGCCAAGACGTCGTGGGGATCGAGAACGTCACATGCCTTGCTCCAAAACAGATGTGTTTCGACTGTCGGAGAAGCAGGGGTGATGATGAGCGCGTTGAGAGAGGAAGAGAGTGGGGAAGACGTACGCGCGGCTGCCCAGGACGGGGTGACCTGCATGAGCTTTTCGAGGGCCATAGCATCGCGGAAGGTGGTGTATACGTTTCTATAATGCCAGAGACCCTTTGCATCCCAGGTGAGGGGACAATAGCTGACGAGTTGACAGTCGAGGAGATGGTGAGTTGCAATTGACCTGATGGCATGTTGGATATGCACGGGGATGATGAGAGTGGCGTTGCGGCGTACCTGACGAGTTCTGGGGGCAATTGCTGCCAAGATCTGTGCGTATACTTGCCTTTGTAGACGTGATCGCGGGGGTCGAGGGAAGTCGCTGGCGAGGATGTCGACGAGGGGGAGCGGGTGCGCTCCGGCTGGATTATCATTTTGGCCCGCAGTGTGACCTGACCGTGATTAGCGTACGAACGACAGCCGGGGGAAATCCAGACAGATGCTGTGACGATGTCGTGTCACAGCCATCACACTTTCTCACGGTACAGCCACAGTGCACGGACCACTAGCCACGTGATGCATTATCTTATCTTATCTTATCTTATTTCTGACAACAATAGAATACCGTAACCATCGCTGCTCGTTCTCGTGCGTTTTATTTATTTCCATGGTTATCCGCTGTCCACCTCTCCACGTCAGCTTTATTTACCGTTTTTCTGTCCGCCGCAGACGCTCCACCGAGACCATGTCTCCTCCTCCCCCCCCTCCCAAGGACACGTCCCTGCCAACACGTGACACTCACACCCGCCTCATGAAACCCCTCCCCATCCCCCAACCCGACCTCCCGTCCACGCCCGACCTCCTCCAACGCCCACCCTCTCCCCCCAAAGTCGTCCCCCAGGGCCGCGTCGACCTCTCCCCCCGCCTCCGTCTCTCCCCTGAAGAACGCCTTAAACGCCGGCTCTCGAACCAGCGCCGTCGCGAACGCGAAGAACAAGACGCCATACGCGAAGAACGCGAACGCCAAGCACGCCGACAACGCGAGAAGGAAGAGGCCGAGCAAACGGCGCGCGAGGACGAGGAGCGCAGGAAGGCGCTCCTCTCCCTGGAACTCCGACAGGCCGCCGAGCGCAAGGAAAAGGAGGAACGCGAAACCAAGGCTGTCGAAGAACGCCGCCTTGAGGAGATCAAGCAACGCAAACTCGCCGAACATGAGCGGCGATTGCAGCACACCCGCGATTTGCAACAGTGGCGACGCGAACACATCCGTCGTGCAGAGTCCCAGTCGAGCGAAAAGGAAGAGGAGCGCAAACGCTCCGCACAAGAGAGACGCGCTCGCATCGCGCGTCTGAGCGATGCAGTACTCCAGGACGGCTCTCCCGACGCATTCAACGGCTGGGTCACCATACAAACCCCCGATCACCTCGCCTGGAAACGCCGCTATTTCATGTTTGATCTCCAACATGGCCAGGTGACCCTCTGCAGGAATCGTCGGGTGAATGGCTCAACCCCTCCATGTATGCACACATACTCACGCCTGCTCTCAGGATTCCATCGGCACCGTCGACCTTGTTCCTCTTGATGGCCGCGTCGAGAGTTTGAACGAGTGGTACGAAGGCTTCGAGGAGTTGGAAGCCATCCCCCATTCGTTTGCCGTCAAATTCGTCGACGGACGCACCTGGTGCATGTTTGCAGATACCGAACAAGACAAGGCACGCTCCAGTTCTACGTCCCCGACCCACCGTCTCTTACCGCAATACAGGACAGATTATTGGTTCTCCTCAGCGAGGCCGCAGGCGTCATCGTATAAAGATTGGATACCCTTCATGATTTACCCTCGTGTAGCCTTAGCACTGTACGTGTGTCACGATCTCAGCGTCCCTTGTTTCAATGGAAGGTGCTTTACTGTGGTGGCTTCTCGGGATAAACTCGGACAAACGTTTCGGCTCCGACCCCACACACGCTATAAATAAGGTATACGATAAACCAAGTACGTCAAACAATCGTCACCGTCAACAACGTCACGATCCCATCCTGCGCGATACCTGACAGGGCAATCAAGCCGTGTGCCTCTCGTCCAACACATCACGCACCGTGGTTCACGCCTTCCGAGCCAGGCGCCAACAACCCTGTGATGTTGCGCACATCCGTGCTGTACGACACGCCCCCATAACTCTGGGTGCCAATCGCGCCCGCGACCAAGTTGTCTCTGCAAGTCCATGTCCGAGTCTGCCCCGATCATCACATCAAGGAAACCAAAGAATTACCTGCCAATGTTATACCCATCCGGTACAATGTCGTGGTTGTCCGTCACGGGCTAATCCACGTCAACCAGCACGTCGAACGGAACCTGCTACAACCCTCACCTCTTCCTTGGAGACGCTGTCGAAAAATCAAGTCTCAAGACGATCGCACGCGAATAAAACCATCCACGTACGCTAAAAACAGCGCCTTACTGTCCGCCAAAGTTCCGTTTTGGCGATATATCCTATCCCAACCTGTCGTCGGTCACACTCGACGGTCCCGCATGACAACGCACCGGAAATGATTTCCCCCGATCAATGTCTCCAAACACGTGCCAATGCTCGGACTGCCATAATCCTGACGCAACTCGACCGTCTGATTGACCCATCCGTTGCCGTCACCGAGGTCGGCTGAGAATGGCGTCCCGAGATGAATCCCGAAACATTCTTCCGAGCTGCAAACAGGGGCGTAACGTACATGTGACCGCGTCCGCATACACGCCCGTTCGAAAAACAAAGGACGTACAATCCGATCGCGCGCGCATAGTTGAGCATCCCGTCGTCCGTCAACACGGCCGGCGAGCTCAGGCCCGAGATAATGACCTACCGACACGCGAGACCGTCACAGGAACATTGGACGGGTGCGGAGGACGGACGCACGTTCAAGGGTTCACCGTACCCATCTTGTGCATTGTTGAGCATGGAGCCGCCGCCGAGCGTCGGGTTGTAATAAGGGACGATCCCGACGGTCTCTGTACTGCCAAAGGCAAACAAGGACGCGAGTCGGGTCGTCAGAGCTAGGACCGTCTCGAGGCCGTGCATGGCGACTGGCGTGAAGGGGTGCGGGGTGAGGGTGCTTGCGTGACGTGCGTCAGGGCGGACTATATATCGCGTACCGTCTCAAAACGGACACTGGGAATCGGACCACGAACGTGTTCATTCTATCCTTGAAACACTCGACGCTTCCATCGCCAAGGCGAACAAAGATGGGATGCTCGAAATAGGGCGATCAAGTGAGGTACCCATCGTCGTCGTCCCACGGCACGACAGGAGATTCGCGCGAGACGGCGCTGGGAATAAATCCAACCTAATCCCCAGACGGTGAGTCGTGCTGGAGAACTGAGACGTTCTGAGCGATCCGCCTGAGCAACGCTGGATTGGATCGAGCAGTCGTCCGTGCTACTGCCAGCGAACGATCATCTGTGATCCAGTGCTGAGCAACGTACCTCACGCGCTCGAACCATGCCAAGTATATCCTACCAGTACGAGCACCAAGTCTCCCTGGGCTCTATTGCCCGGAACGTGTGCCAACACGACAGGCTCGGTGTGCCAGACGTTGGGTGGCAATGTAGAGCGCGTCGACTGACCGTAATAGGAAGCGTCAGCGTTGATGCTTGGGTCGATCCTCGCGGACCTCACCGGACGCTCAAACGACCGCCACAAGCGCGCTTCGACGCCGAAAACAAGCCTTCCAAGGCACCCGGGCATGGCGTGCCACGTCATGTTGCGCACATGGCTCGGTTCGGACGATACCGGGTTCTTACCGTGCCACAGCACCTCGCGGCGCGAGGCGAAAACGCGTTGCGGCGGTACTGCGGGCACATCGAACGCGGTTGATAAGATCCAGTGTTGAACCCTGGACTAGGCGTCCACCTTCACGCCGATGCCGTGGACATCGCCAAGCGTTTGCCAAGCTACTGACGGTGAACGGGCCTAACCGCACGGAGGGCAAGCTTGGCAAGTGCATGCCGCATCAAGGGATTGACTTCGCGATACATAAATATCGTAGATTGAAACGACCCTGGGGCTGGTGTCAAACGTCGAGGCAAAGGATTCGGACTTTGATGCAATGCGTGTGCTAGATCAGCGCCGTCGACTGCAAAAGGAGATCGTTGGTTGTAATAATATCGTAACGAATGCTGTCAGGAGGAGAGCTCTGCCTATCTATCTATCAAGTCCAAAAGTTGCACAGGAAAAAGAGAATGCGGATGCATAGCGATGCGGATGCGTACGGCGTATCGTGTCGATGCCGTTTAACAATATGGGTATCACTCAAAAAAAGAAATATGGAACGACATGGAAGGGCACTAGACCTCGGGCGATTCGATCATGTTCGTCGTCGACGATTCGTCTTGGTCGAGAGGTGGGTTCTTGATGGTCGACGAGCCAGCCGACGACGCGGCCTGCAGCTCGACAGTGATTTCGGTCTGGGTGGATGTGAGTCAGGAATACTTTCACGTAAACGTTGCTTGATACCTCTTTATAAGAGCGTTCCCCCACCACTTGCGATCCAAACAGGACGTTCTCCCGGAGTGACGAACTAGACTGCCATCCTCCCCGCGCGTTTAGTGTGGACAAAATCGAGTTCGAATACAACTTGGACAAGGCAAAGTCCCAGATGTAGTTGCTGTGGGAAGGTAGAAATAGACGGTCAGGGACGGTAACACGGAGGCTCGCAGACGAGACCAAGCGCTCACTAAGTTTTACCCTGGACGTCAAAAACGTGAGACGCATGGCCATCAAGCGTTTCACTGACATACCTTGATGGCTAAAAATAATGTGACGTCGAGGGTCGCGGATACGGACGTAATCAACCCGGTCTGGACAGTCACTGGAATGCAGGAGTTACGCGAGTCGTTCGCAAACGCGATATGTACAAACTCACACCGGATGAGTTTGTTGATCATGTCGTCCGTCGCATCGAACCCGGTGCGTTGGCGCACCTTGGTTGTCATTGAAGAACGAACCAGTAAGATAGCTTCAGTTACTCACCAAGCTATACACCAATGATGCGGTGATAATGACGTCTGCGACAGCGGACGAGGCTAACCAAGTGATTATAGCACCATCAAACTTGTGAAAGTTGGCGTATTGGTTGATGACAGTGACCGAAATCGTAGTTGCGATGCCACCGACTATCGGGGAGGTGAGAAAACCGGTGGGACAAAATATGATCCGACCAACTTAGCGATGTGGTAGCGAAGAAGCTGATGATGGCAGGCAACACGAACGAATTGCTCATGACCTTGAGACGCCACGCGATAAAGTATTGCACCGGCGAAGAGATCAGCACCTATACATCCCATACATTAGTTCCGAGCAAAGAGACTTGTTCCTTCTGGCGCACCGTCATTATGGGATCTGGGTCGTCCTGTCGGTAAACTGTCTTGATGCACCTCAGGGAGATTGCTTACCAGCCGACAGCACTGGAGGCATAAATGAATTCACTGAGGATCAAGAGGAAATAGTAATCCTCACTGATAGGAGCTACTGTAACTGCCTCCGATGTGGCTATATGACCCAGCTTTAGAAGTTATGAGATGGGAAAGGAAAGGAAATACCATAGCGAATGATGAGGGGCTCGTACATCATCCCGATGTCAAATCCCGTGTTCAACGTCTCGCAGAGAAGGAGATAGAGTATCTTTTTCAAAAGAAGTCAGCTGCGGCATCAGTCCCGGTAATATAACCTACAAACGCCTTGATCCACCATGCATCTCTATATACGGTTTGTGTGACCCGTCAGCTCGAGGGGGAATATTCCTTACTTTTTATACGTTTGAAAATATATATAGGTCTGTTAAGAACAGGAGCGTTACTGGATAAATTGCTTATCCAATTCACCTCAGGCTGTACATCGTACCTGCACCACCAATGCCTGCTCGTGTCAGTACGACATTGAAATAAGCGAAAGCTAAAACACTTACACCATATAAGATAGTATTCAAAAAGACACCAATCAGCATTGGGCCGAACCTGCAATTGTATGGTCATGAACTAGTGATGGGCATGTTTGTCGCGACTGACAGTAACTCGACGCCAGAGCCAGCCATGGTACCGAGTAGGACAGCTTGGGAAGGAAACACGTACGTTGCAAGTCTATCGAAGGAATTTCTTATATAACTTGCACGGCGTTTGGAACATACGCCCTTAATAATCTCCACGGACTTAATGCAGACGAGATACCATACCAACCCCATATCTTGACGATACGTGTGAAACGGGCAACGTGAGTTTCGCCATCAAGAAGGATTTCGCCATCAAGAGGAATCAGATCGTGCCTTTGCTCGGGGCAGTGAGAGCTCATTTGAGCTGCCATGTAAAATGCTGAGCGGTCGAGTGGCTAATTCGTTGGATCTTGGAGGCGAACAACATTCCTGAACCCCATCAGTGGCAGGGTCGATGTTAAGGGTTGAAACACATGAGTGTATCAAACCATAAAGTAAGTTAGATTGCATTAGTGCGGCGAAAGGGGCGCAGTTCTATGTGGGTGATCGGAAAGGTCCGCTTTGATCGAAATACTCGTCGAGTGCAAGTGAAGAGTCTGCCATCACTGGGGATGTAACAACACTTTCCTCGTCTGTGCGTCTGTGGAACCAACCCGATAGAACATGGCACTCGAGGCTGTCCAGACTTCCTATTGCGACTGAGCTGTTTAAATTTCCAGGGTGAAAGGCGGAGTGTGAAAGATCATTAAGCTGTCACCGCTAAAATGCTTGCTGCTGTAGGAACGACCGCAAATTAGTTATAACCGATGCGTGGTCTGGTCCTTTTTGCTTGTCCCTTCCTATCCACCCCACCAGTCAGTCATGGCCGAACCGAAGACAGCTGATTCAGTCCGTCAGGAGAGCGTTGGGATCATAGGCGCCGGTTCAGCAGGCTTGATCACTGCTCATACCTTCCTGCAAGATGGATTTCAACGCGTGCAGGTTCTGACGCGCGACAAGTCTGTTGGAGGCGTGTGGGCCAAAGGGCGTGTCTATCCCGGCGTTACTATCAACAGGCGCGTTTCAATACCTACTTGTCTCTCTTTCCGTGTCTCTGACATGTTTGTGGTACGTAGCGTTCACGGGGAGTTCAGGTTTTCTTCTTTACCAATGCCAACTCCTGCCATGTATGAAAAGCTGGGGAATCGTCTTTGTGGTGCGGACATGACGGCCTACTTTGAAAAGTTCGCCGACACGTATCTCACGGGGAAAATCCGATTCGAGACCAAAGTGTTGGACGTTCGGCGCGGAAAGAACGGCTTGGGTTGGGATGTCGAAGTCCGCGATCTCAAGACAGGCAACACGGAAATCTTGAGTTACGCGCGCATCGTTTTGTGCACTGGGGTCCGTGGTTGAGTTCACACCCTCGTGGTTCATTAAGCTTCCTTTCCTGCAGGGCTGCAGTCAACCTCGCATTCCTGAGCCCTTGTCGGCTGAGTCTGCGCGACAAGCTGGCTTCCATGGAACAGTCCTACACACGTCCGAGTTCGCATCACATTTCGATGAAATTCTGAAGGAAGCACAAACGAATCCAGATTACTCGGCCGTTGTGATCGGAGGTGGGAGGTCTGCCCAGGAGTGAGAATAGCTCCCGTTTCTCATTCTGCACGGACCTTACGGCTGCATTGTAGTATTTCCGCTCTTTTGGCTCAACACAGCATCAGGGTGTCTGTGGTTTTTGAAAAGGCTGACGGCTTTTTGGCCGCTCCTATCCAACTCCCTGATTGGATCAGGAAGAGCAGGTACTTATGGTTTATATCTTCTTCGTTTACGTGTTGCTAACAGCAAGGTTTCCCAAGGTTTCTTCCGGTATTGTCGCCAAGAATTGAGCTGCGAACGTGTCTAGAGTAAGTAACCTATGAGTTAGTAACCTATGAGTTAGCGAACGTTGACCCTGAATGATTGACACCTGCTTAGGCGCTTTTTACACACCACGACGATCGGTTGTATGATTACAAATGGTGTATGGAACTGGTTAACATCGAGTTCGGTATGTGGATTGATATTTGTATCTTTGCGCTTTTGTGCTAATGATGTGCAGTATGATACCCTCAAGATCCCTAAGGATTCGCCTTTAAGGAACACGCACTCATTGTTCTGGGGTGTCCGCAGCAATGATGAGGGAAGTGGAAAAAAGGACGGCTTCCACGCCCTCGCCAATCAGGGAAAGATCAATCTCGTCTCTCCAAACAGAGTCAAAGGCTACTCTTCAGACGGAGAGTCCCTCCTGTTACAAGATGGGCAGGCGCTTCGAGCGGATCTCGTAATCCTCGGTACCGGGTATACCTCGTCTTGGACAAATATCATCACTGGTCAGTTGCCGCGCACGATTACACCCCAAATTCCTTATAATTCCTTCAGAGAAAACAGTCGAAGAGCTCGGAATCGGAAGGCACCCGCCTGCGGGTGTGGACGTGGATGAATGGGCACACTACAAGACGCTTGCCTCACCGCCACCGACTCACCCAGAGAAGGACCAGTGGGCATCATCCATTTATCGTGGCCTTGTCCCAGCAAAGAACATCACTAGGCGAGACTTTGCCATCAACGGAGCGGTGGTAAGTAGCTTTGTTCAAGACATTAGTCAGAAGTCAATCTTAGTGCCCGAATACCTAGTTCACTACGAACAATGGATACGGGTTTGAGGTGTCCTCGCACTGGATATCGTCGTACTTCCTTGGAGACAAGATGCGCTTACCTTCCACGGCTGAGGCGGCGTTGGTAGAGACAGGACGATACGCGGCCTGGATGAGGAAGCGATTTCCCGGCACGTTGGTGTCCATCAACGAGAGTTACAGCAGCGGGCTCGAATTTTGGTCGTACGTAATCTCTTCATGTTTTTTTTGAGCCGTGACTGACCTCACTCAAGTTGGCCGCAAGCCATGGACGAGCTGTTGGAGGACATGGGGCTTCCGAGCATGCGGTCCGGAGGAAACTGGTTGACGTGGCCCTTTAAAGTCGTCACTATCGACGAAATTGCGATGCTCAGTGAAGAACGACGGGCGAAGCGAGAGGTGGATGCAAAGGAGACCTGAGTGAGGCAGCAAAAGGCGCCACTTTTTGGTCGCTTGCTGACTGATACCAAGTGCGATTCTTCTGCTTTGCAGGAAAACTTCTCTCGGTTGTTATTTATATCTTGTTGTCATGTTCTTTATTTATGTGTTGGACTACTTGTAAATGTTGTCATTGTAATCAATTCCTGCTTGTTGGGGACGTCGTTCAGTCGGTGATGTATACAAGTCGTGTCAGTTTACTTTTAAGCATTTAAAATCCAAACAAGGCAGCAGTGTTATGGAACTACCCAAGGGAGGCAGCATTATACCCATATATGGATTTAAAGCGTGATATGCGTGACTCGATCCAATAGTCCTCGTCCCCAGACGTTCTGTAGTGCGGAAAATTCCGACATCAAGCGCCTTCCCAAAACGGCTCGAGACAAGGTTTATAAGGAATAGAACTGGGGATTGCTGATCGCCTACCATCCCTTTATTCGCATCACATCCGAAAAGAAACGATGGGTACACAGCGTGTGGTTTTCATAAGTACGCAAATTCAGGAAACAAATGTCTTCGAGCTACTATACATTTGACATACATCATTGGCCTCACCTTACTTCCCCAAGAAGTTTTCATCCACGACAGCTGCATGGCGAGCACATTCCCTACTCTAGGTCAACACATGGCGAAGTGCTGGCGGAGTGACTCCAACGAATTGGTGATAAGCTTCGCTGTGCTGCTCTAAAAGGCCAGCAACGGATGAAGAAAAGCGCTGGCTCTGAACGGGTATGTATGCCACACCAGCGCGCACAAGGTCATCGAAAATCCAGTAGACGATTACACGGATAGATAGCTTTAGATGGAATCCAGGAAACATCTTGAGGAGAGTCTCCAGCTTGCTAAAGGTCCAAGCGTGAGGGACTGGATCATACTTGTTGAAGAGATTAAGGTTCCAAACTTGATAATTGCCAGCCTCGATGCGATCACCTTTGGGTGGAAAGCTTTCGGAGAAGAGAGTGGCGAAGGCGCTGTTTCCTGGACTGGGCCCGGCGACGGGGTATGTGAGGATACGATCATGTGAAATTACACGGGCCTTGTCGAGGGCAAGAGCGAGAGTGGGAGTAAGAGCAGCGCCAAGGCTGTGACCAGTAATGATGAATTTGTTGGCCTGACACTGGCCTGCGGATCGGAGGAACTGAAGGAGTGTCTGTCCCGCAGATATAGAGCCGGGGGGTGCCTGCTCGGTAAGAAGTCGGCTGACAGTACGAGCTGTACCCATTGCAATGTACGGATTGTCGGGTGAAACGTTCACTGTCGTGTTTGGCTTGAATTCGTTCAACACCCAGCTGTCGAAATCAGTCACAGAGGTCACGTGAAGGTTTGAGTGGAGCCAAGCGTAGATGGACCTCATTTGGGTTCCAGCGATAGCAACGACGTAGGTCGGATGTTCATGGTTCCCCAGAGGCGAAACCAAGGGATTGCGAGCGACATACCAGACAAGGTCAGGGCCACTAGTGGTGTCGCCTGGTTTTTCTTTCCATACAACTGGGCCCCAAGTGAGCTTCCAATCACTTTCTCTCTCGCTGATTTCCGGGAGAAGGTCATGTAACAGTTCCTGATGCTTTCTTTGAAGATCTGCCTGTGTGCCATTGAGATCATGCACCAGTGTTGAAGCAAAACACAAGTGGTAAATTTCTTGAAAGACATCTTGTGCGGTATTCTGTCTCAAGGCGTCTACCAAGGATTCGTTGATATGAGGGGGGAGGCTTCGGACATCCAGGCTCATCCATGATGCAATGCGGAAAATCCAACGGAGAATTTTCCGCACTGCGCGTGACCGTATCCAATAGATGGGTCCATACTGAACGTCCTCTGGAAGGTCAATAGCCAGACTCAGCCGCCCGGCTACCTGTGTCATCACCTCGTCCAGCTCTGAGCGAGTTAACATCTCGTCTGATGCAAGTTCCGCATCACTGCTAGACTCTGGCAAGTCCGCCGCCTCCAAAAGAGATTGGATGCTCGAGAGCATATCAATGTGTTGACCGAGGCTAGATTTCGATGTTTGGCCGGGTGCTAAGGGGCCAAGCGAGATTCCGAAGGCACGGAGGAGGGATTGTGCGCATTGCTCGATCTCAGCCGGGTGTGGTGTTTCATCATCGAGCATATGACCAGGTACTGCTGCTGGTCGCGTCTGAGCCTGTAGCTTGTGGAGAGTGTTCATTTTTTGACCGGGAACAGCCACCGGGTGAACCCCAACTTGAAGATCCTTCTCGATTTTAGCCAAAACGCTAACTTGTAACCATTAGATTTCG
>JBBPLQ010000598.1:0-17880 GCA_038089855.1 Royoungia palumana
GACGCAGCAGACAACTGGTCCTGCCTGACTCTCAGGCTAACTGGACTTAGACCCACCGGTGTACCCTTATTTCGACCTTTATCCTGCATGTGCAAATGCACCCGCGAAGGCCCAGGTAACTCGAACAGAAGACCTCGCTTGTGCCCTTCCTGCATACCCATACCTGGTTATCTGTGAGAGATTTCGATGAGTATTGGCAGCCTTGCCCGACTCTAACCGTGCTTAGACCCACCGGTCTACCCTTTCTTTGATCTTTATCCTGCCTGTACGAATGCACACAAGGCTCAGGTGACTGAAAAAATTGAAATAATCGTTAATTCGACCCGCTACCCCGTTTTCGATATTTGTGAGCTCTATGCATGAACTACCCAAGCCATCCACCACTCATCATCCGCCTTCAATTTTTAGATCCTGCCGTTTACCCTTATTTCAATATTTATCCCGCATTTGACATGCGAAGAGAAACTCCTAACGTGGCAGTTTCCGCCGTCCATCGCCAACCAGTGGAAGTGAGACTACCTTCATTGTACCCTAACCTCAGTATCTGTGAGCCCGCATACTTACAATGAATACAAACGCTCTAAACCTACCAGATCCCGCAGGCTATCCTTCCAACCTGAATTCTATTTACCCTTCCGTCAATACAATTAAATCGGCTCAAATTACAGTCGCGATATCTCATGGGTACCCGTGGCTTGTTATTTGTATGTCTTCAGACCCACTCGGTGAACCTTCTATGTTGAAACTTTTGAATAGATCAACCAGTGTATCCATTCGTATCCCCATATCCTGGCTTCATAGACAAGATTACCCGACGAGTGATAACAGAGCAGTCAGCTTCTGTATCTTCCGAAGTGTTGAAATCAGTCTGTTTGAAATTGCCTGTTTGTTACCCGGCATTCGATCTCTGTAAGTGTTCGATTTCGAGTTCACCTAAGGATGTTTATCATGGAAATACCATCAGACCCAGCAGGTTATCCGTGGTCCCTTGAAACCATATATCCCGCAGTCTCGGTTGATGACTACTCCGCACTAGTAGTCCCCAAGCCGCACCCAGTGCTGCAACTAGATCCAGTTCGTGTTACCGGAACACTCGACGAAGTTGATTGCGAGTCTGTCAAAGCATCATTTTTAGCGTCAGAGGTAATGATTCACAGTCGATTGGTTTTATTCTGTGATTGAAGGTCGCGACAGGACATTGGTCGAGGGTCTGTGGTATCTGCAGCACCACCAGACTCTTCTCTTTTCCCTCTACCTCCAACGAAAATGCCACAGCGGGAGCAAACGAAGGAAGACGCCCATCATTCGGCGGTCCCTGTACCGCAAATCCATACCGTTGCACCGAGACAGCGAAAGACGCATTTGGAATTGCATAATGCGGTCTTTCGATCGTTGGGGAAGCGGCCGGCACGCGCTATCAAGACACACCAACAACTCCACAACGAAGTGTTCCAGGGTGAAGCCGTGTGGACCCCCAGCGGATATACGCAAGACATCACATCTCTAACCACAAGGAAGCCCTGTGTGGACGTACCGACGGCAGTATCACCTCGCAGGTATGACAGCATCTCACCCCGCACACCACACTCGCGACCAGCAGGCCCTGTCGTCCAATCACCGGAAAGGGTGGTGTTCCCACTCGTACAACCACCAGCCCTTCCCCCGATATCGCCCCTCCGCGTTCGCAGTCCTGGAGTTCCGTCCCAGCCGCTCCCAGCCGTATCCGAGTCTCCTATGCCACGTGTATCGTCGCCCACGCATGCGTTTACGCACAAACGGACGACAAGCTCGCGCTTGACGCAGGCCGTCAAGTCGATAATGCCCGGTCTTCCAAGGCGTGGCTCGAGCGCGAGCCGTCCCACCACCCCACCTCTCCCCGAGGAGTACAAGCAATCCGCCAGGGATCAGCAACAACAGACGCCGATCAAGTTTCCGTCGATGGTCGAACGAAGGCCGACCGCCGTGCCGCCACTTCCGCACACCAATGTACCCGAAATCTTGACGCGCATTCCACAAAGAAAGGAGAGCCTGGTGTTACAGCGGGCGAGGGCGTACGAACACTCGACTGGTAAGTCTTGAGCAAAGCTTGCTGTAGTACACCATCGATGACATGGTTACACTAGTGTCGACGCCGTCCTCTGGCACCATCGGTCATAAAGAGGCGCACACCCTGTTCACGCTTCCACCGTTGCCTTCGATCCCACCGATGACGGACATGGTGGAAACGTTTGAGAAATCTAAACTCACCTTCCCTTGAGGATTGACCCTTTTCGTTCTGTTCGTTATTCATTCGTTATTCGGTAACTATGATTATATATGGTAGAAAATAGCTCGGACGTACTACGAAAAACTTACATCTGCATCCGCTCTTCAAGCCCGTTGTATGTTGGACGGTGAATATTGATGGACGTCAATGGCAAGGTTCGGTGATAGTACTCCGAGTCAAGGCTGTCTAAGTTGAATTCCGGCGGCGGACCAGGCAAGTCTTGTGATAATCGCTGGGACCATCACCAGCGTCCAAATTACTCATATGTTCTTGGCAAATGATTAATGTGACCATTCGTCTGAATCCTCAAGTTGACCTCTCAAAAGTTCAATTTGCGTAACGAGGATACGGTGCAGACAGGCCGCTCGTGGCAATTCTGGCGACTGCTTTGTGCAGGCGTTCTTAGCCTCCACTGGAAACAATTTTCTCCGAAAAGTATAATCTAAGTACACGCCGGCCATGCAATAACCTGTAACTCTGCAAGTAAACCTGTCCACGAACTGGATTATTTAATGACGAGGAGAGCTTGACGCAACGGGGCACGTTGCCAGTGAATGCGAGATACTGAAATCATACCTAGGATCGAGCTTCTGTTGTTGGGGAGGTGATGAGGGAAAATGTTAATGGCCTGCGGATCTTTGTATTCCGTCATCGCAGGGAAACCTCGGGAATTGAGGATTGAGCGCTGAGCCTCAAAACCAACCCGTCACTACGTCATCTCGAACGGCGTTTGTTGTGCTCTGGACGAAGATTGAATGTCTCCGTCACAGTCCGCTATCATATTGCTTTCAAGTTGGCGGCGCAAGTCCCACACGCCGAAACAATTGACACTGACAAATAGTGACAACATTCATTTACGGGTGGAATTCGGCTCTCAGTGAGCGGCCTGACTTATCTGCTGCTTACCGGTGACTCGAAGCTACCGATAGCCAAACGACGTGCTGAGCTAGACGCGATCATAATTAGTGCCTCCACTCGCCAATTAGATTGATGCCCATAGTACAGATGTTACACAGCAATTTGAAGAGCAAAACAAAGCGAGATCAATCGTGATACGGAGAGGGTTGGTGCATGGTGGGCTCTTTGTCGACCAACTCGGAAGCCAGCACATGTCCCGATGGCATAACCGCCGCAGCGCTCTGAGACCCTTGAGCTGATTCACGAATCTCGCGCAAAGCCCGCTCCCTCTCATCGCGTGTCCTCTTGTCTCTTCGGTCTTCCAAAAACGCCAGTTTGACCTGTCAAGGTACACAACATCAATGTCACGCATGAGGATGCGTGCGACACGATGTGACATCATGGGTCTTGTGTTCCCCAGTGTCGCATCACTGAGCAAAGACGTACGTTTTGAGCGGCAGCCGCCGTCGCTGCCTTCTGCTCCTGCCTACTTTGTAGCAACCGCGCCTCCTTTGCCGTCTCTCGCTCGAGCGCTTCGTCGAGCATCGCAGCACCGATACGAAGGTCCGCCATCTTGTCGGGGTGGAAGACGTAATAGGACTGAAAGTCTATCACCTTGAAACGTCGTGACGTCAGTCGCCGTCAACACGAGGCATACTTGGTACTCACTTTGGGACGGAACCCGAGCTGTAGGGTCGACGTCGGTGCGATGACGCTTCAGTAGTTGGAGTGCATCGAGAAAACTTACCGCCAACGCATACTCGAGCGTGCCTTTCGGCTGTATCAGCCGGCGTTTGATGGTATCGTTTTCCCGCTTGAACGAATGGTAGCGCGTGTTTTCGGGCTCGCGCAGAATGTTGTGTGCGATCGTGGACAGGGTCTGTCCAAGAATGTCACGCGGGATCGGACACGGACGATATGGAATCGTTACAGAAAAGATCGACTTACCCTGAGGGAATCCATAGCGACTTCCTTTGAATTGGGTCGAAAGATGCCGGGGTCGATCAGACGGCGGAAATGCTGCCGCTTTTCGTGATCCTGCGTAGACTCCGGGGTTGTGTGTACTTCGAGTTCTGGGTTTACATGTCGCCTGGCAGCAGCGTCTGCGAGTACTTCAGCGGACGGCGCACCGGACATGGTGGTTCAAGGATGGCGCTAAATTCAGGGGCTAGGTACAAAAACAGGGCAAACCATAAAACATATTACTGTTTTCGGCGAGTCAAGAAAACAACGAGAGTTCTATCGCTACACCGCGTGGTACACATTAAGTAGAACAGTAGAAATAATTAATCCGAGTCCTCGTTATTCAATGGTCCATCAGAGTCGACCTGGGGGTCCTGCACGGGAGACAGGCCAGCTGTCCGAAAGGAATTGGTGCTATGCACCTCCTCTGCGGAGGAAGAAGTGTCACTACTCCATGGCGGTTCATGTCCATCTGGACTGGGGTCTCTGCTTCTCATCGTCCGGGTGGACTTGAGCGGGGAGGAAAACGGAAGGGAGAGTGCGGAAGTAGATTTCCGTCCGAGTTTGGTGAAAAAGGTGGATTGTGTCCGGTGTGGAGCAGAAGAATGGCCTGATGGGAAAGGAATGCCTCCACCGGGGGATCCTCGCGACTCGAGAAGATCTGAAGCCCATTTGCGACGAAGAACGGGTGACCTCAGGGGGTCCGTAGTATTCGTGTATCCAGCTTCGCCGGGCGTTGACACGCCGGACCCCACAGGGTCGTTGACAGTCGGGCGACCACGTCGGAAGTACCATGCTGTACCATTACTAGCAAAAGCCCTTTCTGCATCAGTATCCATTGCCAATGGCCCTTCTGCACTTGTCGAAGCTTCTGAAAACCGAGCTTCAGACTGGGATTTCAGCAGGACGCCGTTTGTACTAGGGGTCTGGTTGGACCGTACGCGGTGTATAGCACGGCGAACAGCCTGTCGACCAAGCATTATCTGCTGCTCGATCCGAAACCGGTTCTCCACGATATGCAACTTCGAGAGGCACATTAGTCATGCTCAATTGCCTCATAGGATTACTCACTTTCGGCCAAGTGACTAATTCTCCAACTCGGATCATCCTTTGAAGTTCGAGTGGGTCCGGATCGCTCAATATCCGGAACCAATCCTGCCATGCGTTGAAATGAGATGAACTTCAGAGTGACAGATCCTGAAGGTACCCACAAAGAGTCGCGTCTTCGGCCATATGCTAAGAAAGTATAAACCATGAATGAAACCATGGGTCGCAGTGTTACATACGTCACCGTGCCATCGAATCGCTGAAGGAACACGCTAGACCAATCTTGACCTAGCAGTGACGGAAGTAGTTCTAAGTCTCGGATGACCTGCAAGACAATTTCTGTCGCTGATGACCATCAAATTCAATATGCGCAGTTACCTTGAAATTCTTCGTAAGCTCCAATTTGAGCCATTGTTCTGCCGCGGATAATAGGAAATTGCCTCTCCAACCTTAGCGCCTATATCGGTTTACGGTGAAGAACATAAGGCCATTGAACACACACCTCTTCCCTTTCTGTGGGCCACAGGTTTTCCAGCAGAACCACGAGGTGCAAAGAAGAATAGATGGATATGCGGGTTGACTTGCGATACGACCGGATGGGTGACTATAGGTCATACGTTACTCGTCGTACGGGTATCAAAGCAAATACAAGTCGTACCATTGAAATAGAGATTGAGAGCCTGAAGTGGTATATCTACTCTGCGGGATACGTGAAGTCAGAGCACCCAAAAAGGTGTACTACTACAAACCTGAGAGAGCCATCCTTAAACTTGCTTCCCCAATTCCACGGGACTAGGCGACCGTCCTTGATTTTCTGCATTAGCACCACCGGATTCAATATTCCTGGCACAGCAGCTGAGGCCAACAGCGCGCTCCAAATGACTGTATCCGGTGCAGTAACGTAGTTGAGTAGTTTTGTTGGTCTGTACACTCGCGATCAGGAGGGTTGTCTGCATCTGATGACGAAACTGACGAGTGACGATCGGCTGGTACGACCGATATGTTCAGGACCCGCCCAGTCCTGAGATAAGCCTCGCGGAAGGTCATCGAACCCCTCGTGAAGAATGCACACTGAAACAGTGTTAGTGGAGAACAGAAGGTGATGATAAGGGGAAACTGTAAACCTTCCGAGCCCATGTGATGCTGTCGAACCGGGCACCCGTCATCCAGAAACGTTTGATCCAAACTTCAAAAGGATCATCGCAAGCCGTTATTTTATGAGCTAGTTCGGGAACTAAGAGAACGTTCAACTCTGCGTCCGTTCTGGTGCCCACGAGTGCGGCAACAAGACCTCCCGCAGAGGTCCCTGCAATAACCCTCGGTAACAGACCAGCATCCAGGAAAGCCTTCACTACTCCCACATGATCTACATTTCAAATGGTTACTTGAGGTACATTCGTGAGCCAGACTACGCACAATAACCGAATGACGCGCCACCAGATAGACATAAAGCTGACGTGCCAAGATTGAGGCTCGCACTCTTGAAGAACCGCTTCTTCTCTTCGTTCGATAAATCCGTAGATTCGCGGATAAATTGGAGTGCTCTTTCTTGCTCGTCGTAATATGCTGACAAACGTATGATTTACGAGGTCGATACAGTCAAAAGTTACCCACATTCGATCAGATCCTTGGTCCCCAGAAACGTCTGAAACAGAATGAGCCGTGTGATGACAATTTGGGTGAACAAGTGACCTCGCTGTACAGCCTGCAGGTAGACAGCACGGTCAGTGAAGTCAGGCCAGTCGGAAACACTCTTATCACCTTGGTGATTCTACCCCAGCAAAATTACTCCGAATGCATGTTTCAAGCACGCCGAGCACTCCACGAACGTCGTTCCGCTCTCGCAAAATCTTGAGTGACCGATTGACCTGGTCACGGATGAGATGTATCCCGACAAGAGGTAACGCCGTCCCCACCTTCCTGACCAGCTTCCAATCAAAGAACGGGTCTTCGTCTATCCGTTTCCACTCGTGGAAGTCCAGGTACCTGTCCAGAGTAAGTGCTGCTTCTTTCCACTCCTGTGATCACGCGGTTAGGAAGATCGAGCGGAACAAGAAATGCCAAACGTTGAGTCATATGCGCTTACTTCGTACGTTCGTGAGGCACGGAGACGTCGCCGCAGTTCTCCTTTCCGACCCCTCCCTGCCGAAGCGTGAGGCGAGATTGCGGAGCATTATGAAACAACTCACACGCTGAGAGCCATTCCTTGGTATTAACAATCTGTCTGATGAATATATAAAAGCCGAACTGGAGGGCAATGATGACGAAGATGAACAACTACGGCGATCGTGAATATGCTTTCGCGCCAGAACTTTAAATATTTCCGCACCAAAAGCGGCCATCGTACAAGAAGGAACAACCACTCTTGCTTGTGCCCCGGCGATCTTTCACCCTTCCTCTTCCTTGGCAAGGATTAATGGAGTGACCTGTATTGGTATATGGTATGAATACCTCTTAACCTTAAGATTAACAGGCGCGAAATCGGAGAGCGCAGAGATCTTTCTTATTCGCGGGCTTTGGGGGACTGGCGTCCCTGGATGAATGCCTGGCGATGTGGCACCATGACCAAGGTGGTCATGTTCGTCCGAATGAAGTGCAGCTTTGAATGCGTCAATATGGCTAACGAAATCAACTCGGTAGATGTATGGGTGAGGAGACGGGAGGCTCACGCTTCGTCAACGTAGTCGGACGCGAACAGATCCGTTGCGTTTGCAGCTTTCATGCGAGCACGGTATGGAGACAAGAGTCACTATATTACATAATCATGGCTACACGACCTAAGATGCTTTATTGAGCCACTTCTTGACGTTGGTCTGTCCCGTTGCATTCACTGCCTGCTTCACAGCACTCCTCTCAACCAAACAACGGTAGCGTACAAACTCGAGTGAAATGTTGGTCGACGGCGCAGCAGCGCTCATGAACATCCGCGCCCCGACGAGTTCTTCAAAACTCTAAAATATGGCAGCAAGATCAGAAATAAGATACCAGTAAAATCGAATTGCTTGCAGGACTTACTCTCATAAGGACTTCTCGAGTGCACTTGGCCATCCCAATGCTTCCTCCTTCAATCTGAATAGGTGCAGCTGAAGATATGCGATATTCCTCTCTGAACGCATCATACAGCATTTCAAACGTAATCATGTCATGGCCGGCTGAATGCGCGTGCATCGCAGCAACCAATAGGCAGATCGAGGGATAGGATAGTGCTGCATCATACAGACGTTCAATGCGATATTCCGATGCAAGAGCAACGAAATTTCACCTTGCAAATTAGGAAACTTTCGACGAAGACGCTGAGCCGAAACTGCTGAAGAGACGTGGGATGCAGTTGGAAACGGTGAGGTTGCCCGTAAATTGGTGACAACAGAAATCTACATCTTGTCAATCCGTGTCAAGTGGCAAAAAATTGATCACTCACCAGCATCTGCTTGAGCATTCTGATGTCCTTGGTTAATGTAAATGTCTCCTTCATTAACTCTATAACCTTGCGATCTTCAAGAAATTTGTGCACCGCAAAGGTCCATAAAGGCCTCCACTCGCCAGAGCTATCAACTGGGATATTAAGGAGCCGCCGCCAGATTTCTATCCAGGTAAGAAGGTCGGACGGAGGTGCAGTTCGTATCATGCGACCTGAGAATCGACTTTTAACGCGCTTTTCCAACAGGTTGATGGTATCAATTCGGGTAGTGATTCCAACGACTGCTATCCCATGATTACCCTGCCCTACCTTGCAACTTTGTGTGGTATCCAAGAGACAATAAAGCAAGGACTGCCTAGCATGCTGTGCGAATAGATCAAAGGCATCAAGAATGACGACGGTTGGACGGGATAGAGTAGGCAACACAGATATTAGAGCAGGGAGATGGGATGGAGGTGGGACTGATATCGTAGGTCCTGGGTCGATAAACGGATTGGGCTCCTCATCCGGATTTTCGGTATCCTCGTCCAAATCACGCAGGAATGATTTCTCAGTCTGCTGGGATAGCTGTCGTGCAATTTCGCGCAGAGCCAAACGATCGTTATGCTGCGCGTGACCGGAGAGCCGAAGAACTATTGGTTCCTCTGGTAGGCCACTGATAGCTCGTTCTAAAAGCTATTCGACCATTTTAAATCAGGATACTAGTCGCCGATAAAAACAGACGTACAGAAGTTTTCCCACTCCCGCGCGGTCCGAGCAAAAGGCAACTATTACCTTCTCCACGGGTTACTGTGCCATGAAGTAGACTGTGTAGTTGAGTATACGCGGTGTTATTAGTTGATGAATGGTCGTTGTCGCCAATGCCCTCGGATATTGGAGAGGACGACTGGATTGCGCTCAATATGGCACGCTTCTGCTGCCGAAGACAAGGTACTAGGTGTGCAGGTAAAACAGCGGGGAGTTTGACAGGAGAGGGTAAAGTTGTGAGACTGGGGTTCTTCTTCGGGGAAGATGAACGATTCCGAATCGGACGCCTGCTCGGTGTAAGAGGAACATCATTAAGAGGGAACTGCAGTTTCAAGGGAGAGACGCATGGAGTGACTGGAGGACGTGCTTGTGAAGGGGTCGATGCGATGAGGGAGGAAGCAGGTCCAGAACGGAGGCCCCTGGAAGGAGTAGAGGGCACATTCGGCTTCATGCTATTCACGCCGTCGGGAACTGGGGATGCATAGGGCCTGAGTGTGATGCTTCTTGGGGTGGTAATTTCTACGCAATCCATCAGCATGCGTGATCGTGGACCAGGTGTCGATGGTGGGACAGGAGGTTTGACGGATTGTAGGTTGAGCTCATCGGGTTCGTCGATTTTCTTGGTCACGACGGGCATCGCATCGGCAGCGGCGGTTCTACGCGTTATGCGCCTTGGAGTCGTGCTGTCCTCTGGGGCTTTGCGTTTGGGAGGCATGATGGACGCGTCTGACGCGTAGTACCCACGCCCTTTGAATTTGACCACAACGTTGATGGGCTTCACTGGGTGCGTCCAGCGAGAAACCACGGTCGACCACCACACAGCTCACCTCGTTATAGACTAGCGAGATGGATAAACCCACCGACGTCGGGGCTGGAGCTCATCACAAGAAATATCATCCAAAATCACCACGTTCGTAGCTCTTCGCTGCAGTCGACACTCGCCAACCATCTTCCTGTCCCAGGGTCGGACCGAAGGGCGCTGGACTCTCGGCGTTCGCTCATACCGGTCAACCATCAGCTCTATTCCAGGATTATCGGTCCATGCCGAGCGGTCTATGTGTACACTAACCATGAATGATCACGTCTTTGTGCTCCTAGAGGACCCTGCTGCCCCTTCCCGTGCAGATGTTTTGGCAACGGTCCCAAACACTCCATCGGCTCAGCTGGCGCATCCTCCACATTATCGCACGACTTTCCTTACTCTTCGGCCTCCGGGTGCGCTAGAGCAACTGCTCAGCCAGCTCAAAGCGCGCTGGATGCCCGTCCGACAGAGCACGAGCGCGTCTTCGCAGCGCGGCCAGGCTTCATCTCAACAGTTGACTGTCGAGGGGCACGTCTTTGCCATCGGTACTGACTGGCTTGTTCGCGTGGGGAACGTCATTCTCGCAGGCGGTGCGGTGAAGGGCATGTTGTTGGAGGTTGGTGCGAGCAATTGATGAAGTCGACGGCTGACTTGAATTCGCAGGCCGAGTACCTCCCCCTTCCAGTCCTCCATTCGCAAGCGGCCGATGGTACATCTGAACTACTATCCAACCTCCTTCTGTCAGTGCTTCCGAATATACGTGATGCAAAGACGGTAGCAGTAGCGGTAAGCGACTCTCAGTGGGAGGAGGTGCTGTGGGACCGCGAAGAAGAAGAACGACTGAGCAGGGAAAAAGTGGCCGAAGAAAGTCGAGACGAGGTCTTTGTGGTAGGCGAGGAGGGTCTTCCGGCGAAACAGAGGGGCGACTGGGTCGGTGTAGATCGAGACCGCAGATCCGCATTCTTGATCATCGGTGCACTGCGGTCAGAGGGAATTCTATGATCTTGTACATACACGCGAGTCGGTTGTGTTGTGACTCGTTCGGGCAAAACAAATTATGAACGACCCCCTCTGGATGACCTCCGCTTGACCATGTCGTGGCGACGCTGCGCTTTTGCTCCACGACATCCTCACGCACGTTCTGTCTCGACCGCCCTCCATTTTTACCAGAACCGACAACTTGACGCTTATGCTGCGAAACAAGCCCATCGACTCTCCCTACGGCAGCTCGTATACTATGCCTTCACTTGTTACCAATCTACCCACTCATGCATTTCTTGTCAGGTCTTTTTTGGGCGACAAATAGACGAGGACCGGCTGATCAAGGCACGTCCCATGTTCACGACTGCTATCATACATTGAACGGTTCTTCAGAGTGCCAACTATGTCCGCACTGAACTACCGGTTCGGATAGCTCACCGCATAAGAGACCTCCAAGCCCTACCCTATGTAGTGGTCACCCAGGAAGGGGTAACCAGGGTATACGAAGTGGGTATACGTTGCCTGTTTCTCGCGTCATGTTCATTTCGCTCCAGCTCTATTGGTCTGCGTTCGAAAAGTCTGGGAACTCCTTTCCACACCTCAGGGTACTGACTCTTGATTAGATTCAGACGTTTCCCCCCAATCACCAACTTGGCGGAAAACGCCAGCTTTTGTGACTTCTTGGAAACTCTCTTAGACGAACAGTGCGCCAGTTCCATGTGTATGGTCTCAATCTGATCCGGTTCCTAGCGCTCCAGTGATACCAAGTCTCTCCCTTGGACTGTCTCTCGCATCACCTCATTTGCCCCCCGATTCTCTCGATTCGTTCATGCACCGAATGTTGGTTTCACGTATATCAAGGCGTGTACTTGCAGAGCACCACGTCGCGTTGTCGAAATCTTTGGGAAAGAACTCGCTGGAGGAACAAGATCCCCATGTTGGCATCATTTATACAGCGCTAAATCTTAAACGCAGCATCGACAGATGCGTGACACTCTTGCAAAATCGACCGTATTGCATTGATGACGATATGGAAGAAAGTTGGTCCGAGGGACGATGGCCGGAAGTTATTGTTGATGGACATTTGGACACAAAGTTCTCATATATACGCGAACATCTAGAGTAAGCACAGCTGACACTATCCATCGGGACGATGACTCA
Source organism: Royoungia palumana (assembly GCA_038089855.1). Taxonomy (NCBI): domain Eukaryota; kingdom Fungi; phylum Basidiomycota; class Agaricomycetes; order Boletales; family Boletaceae; genus Royoungia; species Royoungia palumana. The sequence continues at coordinate 12,283 of JBBPLQ010000598.1, forward strand.
CCCCTACAAAGATATATCCTCTTTGAGTTGCTGAAAAACGTGAGTGCGACTTCGCTTCTTGAGTGACTGGCCCACGCGCTTCCTCGGCAGGCAATGCGCGCCACTGGCATTCGGCATCAAGATACGACGACCTTGCCACCTATCCGCGCAACCATTGTGGCCGGAGAAAACAATGTTGGCGTTCGCCTATCCGACCAAGGTAGTACTATCGGTCGTTTGAGACGTGGCTAGCTTAATACACGTGTATGTTTCAGGAGGTGGTCTTTCTTCAGAATCCATCCGGTCGCCTTCCGATCTGTTCTCGTTTTCCCACGTACGGAATGCGACAAGGATGGCTGACGACCGCTTGGGAGCTTTGCGGAATGCAAGTTCAAGAGGCGTTAGGGCGACCGTTGCCGAACAGGTCGGAGGAAGACGCCTCGGAGAGACGGGGCATTCCCAAGAGAGTCAGGATCCTGAGAGAGAAGCCGGGATCGCACCCCATCAGCGAATAGGCTTGGGGTTGCCGATGAGTAATATCTTCGCAACGTGTGTTTGATTGAGCCTGAAACACACGAGCGACGTCTGACGCTGCCTTTAGATATTTCGGAGGTTCTTTGGAGCTGGTTTCTTTGGACGGATGGGGTGAGTGGCATCATTTGAGCGCAAGGCTGCCAATTGCTGAGGCATATCTTAGGGACTGATGTATTTCTGCGGCTGCCAAGATTGGTGAGGAGCTGCCGCAAACCGGTTGTAGCGAGTTCGAACTGACCGCGATGACAGGGAACGAATCTGGAGGGCATCGAAGTATAAGCTGTGGATAATCTGAGTGGGCTCATAGTCGGCGATTCGCCAGGACCGAGATTGCCCTGTATACGAGTACTTGGACCGGAAATGAGTTGAGCGGCTCGCTCGCAAGTTTAGTTGCCGGAGTGACTCACGGAAAGCCCGAAGATCGTGGCCAAATTATGTACATACGTTCCTGTGGGCAACATCATAAACATGCCGTTCCCGAATGCTCTGGGCGCCTTTTGTTCCCCCCTTGTTCCTGTGCTACCATCTCGTCGTGGCCGTCAAGCATGAGCGAACACTACATCGCGCCCCCACCACCATACGAAGTCTCCCTCCAGCGGGACCAAAAAGTCGCCGATGAACTGGTCCAAACGCTCGACGCTTCGAAAGCGAGCTCGTTCCGAGGCGAGGGTTGGAAGGACTCTTCGGATTCCAAGGCCCTCGCTGATAAAGTCCTGCTGGATGCTGTTGCCCAATTCTCGACTTCAAAACATTCAGTGAGCGGCGTTCGAGGCGGTCGCCCTCTCCCCCCTAGGCCTGGTGAGTTTAGGTCACAAGGAAACGCAACCACGCTCAGATTCGTTGCAGACATCAAAATGCATATCGTCAAGGAAGATTCTGCAGCGGAACCAAGCCCACCGTTGTACCCAACGGCGTTTCCCGCAAAGGGGCTCGAAGAAGCCCCATACCCACCTAGCGTAAGGGATCGCAGCACATCGACCCACCCCACTCCCTTGCGCCACTCTTCACACTCATCACCTGACACACCTCGACGAAACGGCGACCGTCGATGGGCGATGTCTACGTATTCTCTATTGGAACCTTGTGTAGAGTCGTCGTCGTTCAGACGCTCTCCTCGTGCCTCCTTTCAATCACCGTCATATTCCCTACCACAAAACGGCCACCCTGGGATACGCTTGGCATTCGATCCCTCTGTGGCATATTCGGACTCGCAAGCGAACGCATGGAACGCATCGCGAGGCGCGGCGTCCTCCCTCTATAGGTAAGTTGTGAGAAATGTGGCTGTTTTCTTGATGGGTTGATGATGCGCCCAGTGCCGCCGTGTCATCACATGTACCGCTTGACAATCCTATGATCTACCCATCACGCCAGTCTCATGTGTAAGCGTGATTATTGAGTTCTTCGAGCGAGGATCGCTGACACCGATGCTTAGTCCTGCGCGGTTACGGAATACCGAGACGACGCGCTCAGACAGGGCGGAGTCGCTATCCGTACGAAGCTACCCTTCTCCTCCCACCCACCTATCGCCTTCCTCGGCGAGGCCCAAGTCGAGTAACGGCTATGAACACAGATGGGCGGTGTCTGAGGCTGATATTGCAAAGGACGTATACAATAGTTGACCCTACAGTACACCCTTGCTTGTAACTGACCATGTATGTCCCTCTCTTGGTTTCCCTGACAGCGCCTTATACATGTACATACCTGCATCGCACCGGACAGCGATGTTCATGTAATCTAGTCTAGTACGATACCCTTCTGCATTGCTTCGCATCATACCACGATGAACACTGCAATTTTCTGTGCGACTCTGCCTTCTCGTCTCTCTCCATGTAGACGTTTCTGTCCGGCCCTTCTGTCGACTACGGTCCAACGCCGACCATTACGACGCCCAGTCCACACGACAGGCTCCCTACGCGCCACGGACCGCCCGACGTCCCTCACGAACATGCTCGCCTCCGACGTGCCTCCGCCCGTCCAGGTATCCTCCGTCGGGCCCGGAGGGATCAGGCTCGCAGACGGACTCGTCCTAACAGGCCCGGTCATCTTCATCGAGGGCCAGGTATTCCTGTGGGACGTCCCTAACATCGAAAAGGGACCTGGGACGACGTGGGACGAATGGACGCGAGAGCACTGGGATGTGTTCCAGGCGGTCGTTCCCAAGCCGGGTACGTTTCGTTCGACGACTCGGGGTGCACCGAGGGCCTGATGCGTTGCGGGACGGTAGAGATACTGATATTCGGCACGGGGGCACGAATGGCACTCGTACCGAGTAGTGTGCGGGGGTATATGAGGGAGCTGGGGATACAGATGGACGTGATGGACACGGTGAGTGACCTGTTCTTGGCTCGGGCAAGTGTTCACCCCCTAGTGTTAGAAAAACGCGTGTTCGACATACAATCTACTGGCGGAAGAGGGTCGGCGCGTGGCTGCTGCGCTACTCCCCATCAAGCCCAAGACGTGGATTAGACAAGGATAATACTACGTCGTGATCGAGTTCTTCAGTGTCAAGGACCAGACGTCCGATCGAGTACGCAAAATGTACAATATTATTTGAATAATACACACCACCTCTATGTTTGGCTTCATTCTGGTGGTGCCTTTCGCTTCCCTTTGCCGATTGGCGCTGGTGATTCTGGTGCTCGACGTGGCTCCTCGTCTTCGTCGTCCATGAGGGACGGCTGGGAAACTTGGACGGGTCGTAAATCACCTGGACTTGGTGAACACGATTCGTCGGAAGCGAAGAAGCGTGCATACCATCCTCGTCTCTGAATTGAACATACAGCACTTCCCAGTTACTGAGGAGCCCCTTGATTGGTGCCGATGGGTCCAAAGCCTCATATGACACGCACAGTGACTTCCCCTTGTCTTTCACTGCCCGGCACAGCTCGAAGTCGTCCGTCGATTGTACGCGAGGAACCTCTGGGTGGCCTCTGTCTTCGTCCATCATCTCGGCATCTTCGCCCGGGGCGGTTGGGATACGCGGCACGCTCGACGAGGATGAGAGAACTGTGGATGTCAGTGCTGATAACGCCTCCTCCTTCACTGTCGCGATCGTCGAGGAATGATGCGCTACAACGAAGACGGTGAGCTTATGGGTTTTGAGGAGGAGTTGGTACGCCTTTGGAGGTGCGCGTTGCGGCTATCGGACGGAGGTTGAGAACACGACAAGGCGGGTCGCTCGTTGCTCACCATGTCGTCGAGGACAAGGCGTGTGAGAACGAACTTCTGTTTTCGGTTTCCGGTCTCTACCAACGTCCTGTTCACGGCAGACGGTTGGCCAAGTACGATGGGTCTTTTCCGCAACAGCGCCTCTTCCTCGACGCCCTACAAGGACGAGACACCCCTCCCAGAGTCGGTTCCTAATGTACAGGAGCTGGGTGCAACCAGCGCACCACTCAAGAGTGCCGCCTTTTTCATTGGAGCATATTGCAAGGAGTACAATGGTGCGCCTTTCCGTGCGGCTAGACTGGTTCGCGTGCTCATGGGCATCTTTGGAATGTGTGTGATCGACGTTCGGTGTCTCGGGACGCGGTTCAGAGGACTTTATGCTTTGCAAGAACGAGGCGGGCGGTGACCCCGGACGATGTCTGAAGGAAGGTCGACGAGTGACGCGATGTGCTGCTGACCTGTAAGAGTGCACGCCTTCCTATCGTACGTCTGATGCTGACGCTCATTTAGCATCAACAAGATGCGCGAAAACTGCTTGGAGCAGTTCGACGCGCATTGGAACTGTTTGGAACTGAATAACCAGGTGTGTACTTTGTCCATCTCCGAACCGGCTCGTTTGAACCCCATGGTGTAACGCAGGAGTACTACGCATGCCGCAAACCGGAGCGCACGCTCAACAAGTGCATGTTTGAGAAACTCGTACGAGCTTAAGCATGACATTGAACCCCAGATCTCACTGAACTGGTTTGCTTTACTACAGGGTCTCGTGAAGACGATACCCGGGTCACCTGCGAAACAGATACACGAAGTTGAGAAACCTGTATATACCACCATCCAGCGGTAAACCTGGTACACGTCCTGTCTACCTTCCCGCTCTGTGCCTCCGTAGAGTAGAAGTGCACATTGAGAACGAAGAATCATCATTGTTTACTGTGTGAAGTGTAACTTTGAGTCAACCAACCTGGTGTACGCTGGCGATGTGGGTTAAATGTTTTTCTTGTTCCGCCATGGAGTGCAAGTTCGTCTCTCTCTTTCCCCTCCTTCCACCACCTTCCGGTCGTGCGTAGCACCATTTCATCGTCGTCACCGACATCATACCCGTACATACGCAACGCTTCCGCCAACTTCGCTCAAGCCGACACATTCGATCTACGTTTCAAATTCTACAAATCCGTACTTTAATCTCACATTCGAGGATTGGTCTGTACAGTCGTCCTCTTCTCATACGACATTGACCCCCGTACCCAGGCTCTTTCGCTTTCATCCGCCGAACGCCCCACTCTTGTTTCTATACAGAGACTCGCCCTGTGTTGTGGTTGGACGTAACCAGAATCCTTGGAAAGAGGTCAATCTTGCCGCGTCAGAAAAGAGAGGTGTTCCCTGGATCAGGCGACGAAGTGGTGGGGGAACCGTATACCATGTACGACTCGGCTTCATGTCAGTGACACTGCATTTATTGCGTTCAAACGACAGGATCTAGGGAACACCAATTACTCGATCCACGTACCCCGTTCAACATTTGATCGGAATGCCACTGCGAATGTCGTAGTGCGCGCAGTACGCGCCCTTGGTGTGGATGCATACGTGAACGAACGGAACGATATTTGCGTCGCTGGGGAAAAGATACGTTCACCGTGTTTGCTTTCTCGCGTTCATTCATACCGCGTACTTATCATATCTCGTTCTGCCATGTCCACGTCTCAGGCTCGGCATACAAGATCGTCAGCAATCGCGCATATCACCATGGGACAATGCTTATTTCGACGCGCTTAGATACCCTTGGAGACTTGTTGCGTACGAATAAGGCAAGTGGGCGTCTCGAGCCTTGTCTGCAGCTGGTTTGGCATGTCGGTTTATGATTCTTGGTAGGAAACAATGAAGACGAAGGGCGTCGCATCCGTGCGCTCTCCGGTTCGG
>JBBPLQ010000599.1:0-17867 GCA_038089855.1 Royoungia palumana
TAGTATATAAGAGGAGAGCCTCCTCATACTTGCTCTCCTCAGTTAGAAATCTACCCTCTACTCGACTCAATCACTCTTGCTATCACTCTAAAGTCTCCTCAAGTAAGTCTCTACTTGATCATACCTGCACATACTTCTCCAAGAGAAGAAGTATCCTACGCTCTTGCGTAGAGAAAGAGAACTATCAAGTTCTTTAGGTTATGAGCCCTGCTTAACTAAGCGGCTGGCATACTCCTTATGCGTACCTTATCCCATCGCCACCTACCTTGGTTCAGCCATGAAGACTTTTGAAGCCATGTGTTTCATCCAGGTGATGTTCTGTTTGATCGAATCCTTTCGGATCGTTCTCACAGCTCACCCAACATACCAACGAGCATCATTCACGATTTATTGTGATGAGGATGCAATAGTTTCTTACTTTGCATATTCGATGGACCCTCATATTCGTCATTTTTCACTCGACTATCGCATTTTGATTGCTAATCGACTTTATCATTGCTATATAGGCTTTGACAATCTATATCTACCAACTATGGTTAGTCAGCCTCTGCCTAGAACCCCTTTGGCGAGACCCCCATTCCCATCGACTTCTATCTCTTGAGAGCCTACTGCCTCGACAAGCACTGCTCCAGAACCTCCCGTTCTGAGATCCCCACCAGCTAGAGAAACTCTCCAACTGACTCTACCAGCAGCCTTTAATACGACAAGATCTCGACAAAGGAATCATCAGTCTAATCAATCATCTCCGGGACCCTTCCTCACCACCATCGAACGAGTGAGACTTACCTCAGAATCTGCACCTGTTGAAACCACAGAATTACTAAGAGACACTTCCGTTCCTTGCAGCACAAGAGAGTGTTACCGACGCACCCTCGATTCAATCCAACCGATTCACAGACCTTGTCCATTCTGTGATAATCACTTGTCCCTCGACGAGATTTGTTTTGGACTACATCCTTCCTCAACTCACATCCATCATTGCATTGTACGATAAGAAGTGGGATTCCATCATAACTGGAATAACTTTGTCAACATACCTACCAATTGGAGTACCCTTGGCTGACCAATCCATCATCAAGACCAAGAGAACCTACTCGCTTACCTTCGCTTAAATTGACTCCAACCCAACCAACAAATCGACAACAAATCACCACCCACTCCACCTTATGATGAATGCTTACCCTATGATTCCCGAATTCTATCAGAGGCTCGAAGAAATTCAAACCTCACAAATATCAGAAGCGAATCATCTAGAAATCATGACAGACCTTCTTCCTCTCAATCATCCCCATGACCGATTCAAATGCGTGCACATATGGGAAGGAGAAACCAAAATCGTACCAATAGAAATGACGCCGGAGCAACGAGCAATCTCATTGAAGCTCCTTATGGACTCACAGAGTCTCCGGCATCGCACGTACCTCGAGAAAGCAGTCCACCTGACACAGCTGGATCCAAAGAGACCAGCCATCTTTTGGACCTTGAAACCGATGCCTCCCCCTAGGGAGAGACATTCATATCGATTACATGGTAGGAAAATATACTTTTACAGAGCTGGCAATGTCCCACCATACCCTATCGGATACATCCCTTCAAGTCGTATCTCGATTCCTGTATGTCTAACAACAGCAGAGACCAACACACCCGTGGGATCATCATTAGCCACTGGGTTCATGTTCCCAAACGAACCCCTAAGCTCTGTATACAAAGGAATGGGCTGGGCCTTTCCTTCACTGTCTTTTGACGAGACCCCTCAAGCCTACTGCCATGACGCTGGTTTCGAAGTCCTCTGAAGAGATCATTTCCCTCCTCTTGATGAGGAAGACAACATCAACACTCTGCTTCTCGATTCAGTTTGCAACAATAATGTCCTTTTCGGGACCTACCCTTCCTATTATGTGACACTCGGATACGAACCTCCCACACCATTTCAACAATGGTACCAACAGCCTTCTCAGATGAGAATGGAAGGATGATCCCCTGAACTCGAAACATGTCGAAGTTCAGAGATATATGAAGGAAGGCAAGACATATGCGGAAGCATGTTGTCTAACCTATCCTCCTCCTAAATGGAGAGCTGTGGAGGTATCAGAGGAAAAGACAAAGTCTATTCTGTCTAAAAAGCATAGGATGTAACAAAGATCTTGTACATTAATATTGGGAATGGAGGCATTGATCTATTAAAGGGGGTTCCTTCATCAAATTTCCTCATTACTAACAAAAATCGATTACAGCCATGACTCAACAACCATCTCAGCAAACTCTTCAATTCCCCAAGGCTGACTCTTACAAAATTGAGTCTTATCAAATGAAGGACTTCGTCCTCCTTACTGGGAAAGAAAACTATGCTGAATGGTCTATGCACATAGAACACCTGCTCCTTACAGTCAATCAAGTGAATTGGTTGAAATCGGCACATTACTCCCTCATCGCAACAACCCATGCCGATGTACAAGACTGGAAAGATGCCGATAACAAAGTACTAGCCATCCTTTGTTCAACCTCGCACTATTCCTTAGCGAAAGAAGCTCCCAAAGATTGGGAAGAAGATGAGATACAAGCTATTTCTACCGTGGTCGCTCACAAACTCCTCGAGTCAAAAACCTACAGGTACTGGTACCACTTACAAGAAAGATACGGTGCCAGAGGACTCGCTGGGAGGTACCTCAGTTTCTCTAAACTGATGAACCATAGAATCAGGGAACATAAAGTGGAGGAAGACCTCCAGAAAATTCAGTCCATGTTCCAAGAAATGGATGCCTGTGGGGGAAACCTCAACAGAGAAATGAAGGCATTACTACTCCTTCACGCCATCCCTGATTCCATGAGCAATATATGCTTGACTCTTATCCAAACAGCCTCCGACAATATTGATGTCTACAACATTGAATCCACCATCCTTGGAGAGATCGATCTAAGGAATACCTGCTCTCGACACCACTCTAAACCACTCCATCACCGCATATCTGCTGTCACATCCACCTCCTCACAACCCTCAGTCAATCGGACCGCCATTATATGGAATGGTCCTCCCAGGACAAATACCTGGAGACCTCAACAAAACCAACAACCACTGCAACCCCAAAGCAGTGGCCTGTCCCGCAGTACTAACGGCAGAGGACGAAGAAAACCCTACAGAGGATGAGGAGGAAACAATGCTAGCAAACACTATAAATGAAGGAAACAGAGGAAAATGATGAACGCCATTGCCAATACCGCGATAGGATCTTTACCCTTATCCGTGAGAATCGAAGAAGTCAAACCCCAAAGGGATGATTTCGATGAACCTTCGTACATGGAGATGGACACCGGTCTAGATTCCATTTCTAACGTTGCTGAACCAGGATGGGGAGACAGCGACATGCAGTCCTTCTCATTCCCCACGATTTCACCTCAGTACTTTCGAGGGTGTAGTCTCTGAAACGCCAGTATCAGGAACTGCAGAACACAACACTGGTCACAACAAGAAAAAGAAAAAGGAGAAAGGTAAAATGTTTGTACTTGGAGGATTATCTATGGGACAGACGCTTCCTGGCACATCAGCCAGAGAACTCTTAGAAGGTTTACCACCTTTGCCACAGATGAGATACTCTGTGAGTAAAGCGTTAGCAATGGATCCTGATGATCCAATCCCGACATATACCACGTCTAGAGCTATTTTTTCCGGACCACCTCGTGTAGATGAACGAGAGATCCCCTTGTCCTCCAACTATAATAAATGCATTTTTGGCTGTTATACCGTCAGAAACACTGAGAGCAAACCAAACCATTGGATGATAGACAGTGGATGCACTGATCACATTTCACCATATATGTCCGACTTTATACACCTCGGACATCAACAACAATCAGCAACCGTTGCTTCTGGGTCCACTATGACTATGTATGGACCAGGCAAAGTGATCCTATCACCAAACAACCTACCACAGACAATCTTAGAAGACGTCTGGTATGCCCCTCATGCCTCCTACCGACTGTTATCTATCCCTTCCCTTACAATGAAGGGTTATAAATGCTCTATCACAAATGGACAAACACATGTCTGGAATGCTGATGAATCTTTGGTAATACAGGCATCGGCCTTATTTCCAAAAGAAAACAACCTGCATTGGTTTCAGTCCTCTTCGATTTAACCATCAGTTGTAGCATCAGTTCAATTGATACCTGATTCCGTCACTCTTTGGCACCTACACCTTGGACATCCCTCTCAGAACGCTCTTTGTCAACTTCAAAAGAATACATCTGTGTCGAATATCAAGTGGTATTTCTTATTCAGATATTCTTATCCCGATACCACTGATATTATATTATTCATTTTCATATTGGATAATCATTCACTATTCATACGTCATACTATGAGTCATCCTATATGACTCACTTACCGATCCTATCGGATACTACTAAACATGTATGACAGATAATGCGATTCCATCGCATACTCTTCTTCCTTATTAGGTAGAAAGACAGGACTGTGCACGGACCAGTCCAAATACATACATACAATCCTGTATAGTATATAAGAGGAGAGCTCATTGATATTCGCTCTCCTCAGTTAGAAATCTATCCACTACTCGACTTCAATCACTCTTGCTTCGTCCTAAAAGTCTCCTCAAGTAAGTCTCTACTTGACTATACCTGCGCATACTTCTATCAGAGAGGAAGTATCCTACGTTACTACGTGGAGACAGAGAACCCACCAGTTCTTTAATCTGGTGCCCCTCACTTTCCTGATATGAAACTGCCACCTTGCAAAGGTTGCGCAGAAGGGAAGATGGCCAATCAACCATTTCCCCCTTCTGATAAGCGATCAACTCGACCGCTTGCCCTTGTACATACTGACCTAATTGGTCCTATGCCCAAGGAGTCTCGATCCAGGAAGAGATATATTCTCACTCTGATTGATGATTTTTCCGGTTATGCCATCCTTGCTTTTCTTTGAGATAAATCCGAGACCTGTGCACAACTGGTTACAATGTTTTCCTTCTTGGAAACAAAATCCGGATCTACAATTACCTCTGTACGTTCAGACCGAGGAGGAGAATTTATGGGACAGAATGTCAAAATGTTCTTCTCATCCAGAGGTATCAAACACGAAACCTCTGTTCCCCATACTCTACAACAAAACGGTCGTGCAGAGAGGTTCAACCGAACTCTACTCGAAAAAGCGAATGCCATATGACATCATGCATGTCTTCCAGACATCTTTTGGCAAGATGCAGTGGAGACCTCCCTCCACATATATAACAGACAACCTATGCGTCAACTCAACTGGAAAACACCGATCTAATACTTCGAGAAAAAGAAACCAGATATATCCTATTTTAGGATCTTTGGTTGCACGGCTTATGTCTTTATTCCGTCAGAGATGCGTAAAGACAAGCTTGCACCAAAAGCCAAGGAAATGACGTTCATTGGTTATGAAACTCATACCAAGGGATACTGCTTCTGGTCTCAGACTAGACATCGGATGTTCATCGCATCTCACGCCATATTCGACGAATCAAAGTTCTTATCATGTTCCAGAAAGAGTAAAGACAGACAAGACCGGTCAATACCAACTGCAAACAACCTTCCACCTTCACCAAGGGCTGAAGAACCGGCACTACAGCCCCCTAATCGTTATATAAATGTCGATCCACGAAATTTCGACAATAGATCAACCCCCAACGATTATATGTCTACATCGTCGAGATCATCATGGCAAACCACTCCTAAATCCCATGAATCTGCTCCCCCTTCACCCAAATCAGAAGATTCCTTACCATCTCTCAGATCAGAACTATTTGAACTATCCCATCCAAGCAGAAACAAAGGAAAGGAACGTGCAGATTCAACTCCCTCATCACCTCTTTACTTCCCATCATCATCATCTCCTGAACCATTCGACAGACCTACTACAACAGTACCATCTCTGGAACCACAACCTGGACCTTCCAATCGGAAGAGACCTATTCAACCAGGAAGGTTCAGAGATGAACAGAATGAATGGAGAGACCTAGATGATATGCCACAATATAAGCGCTATCATCTCCCTGATTACAAATATCAGGAGATACGACCTCTTAAACTGGCCAACTGGCAATCACCGATGCAACAAAGGGAACCCTTAACAGAATTCAGGGCATTACCACATCAACATCATCCTACCTTCAGACAGAGAGCTAACATAAGAGCACCTGTTGAAGAGAGAAGGTCCATGAGGATCAAGATCCAAAGGGTGATACCAGATAACGCTTATGGTCAACGACCACCTCTCGAAATTGAGAGAGATATCCAAAGAGGTCAGGAAGCAATTCAGGAAGAGCCAATGCAACAAGACGTTGCTGAGCCTCCAAGTGATGAAACAATGGGAGAGATGTACTCAAACCAATGGATGAGACATCACCTTTCACAAGCGATCACGATTACAACACCAAGACATTATCATGATGTCATCAAGCTATCTGATATGGATCAGAAAGCATGGAGAGACGCCATGAATGATGAATATAAATCTCTTTTAGACCGAAACGTCTGGAAACTAGTTGATCTATCCAAAGGTCGTAAACCTGTCCAGGGAAGATGGGTTTTTGCAGTCAAAAGCGATAGCAGAAAGAAAGCTCACTTTGTTGCAAAAGGCTTTACACAAGTCTTTGGTATTGACTATGAAGAAACCTTTTCACCTGTAACCAGGTTTGAAACCATTCGTCTACTCCTTGCTACAGCAGCATTGGAAGATTGGGACATAGAAGCCCTAGATGTTAAAACCGCCTATCTATTTGGCGAGCTAGACGAAGAAATCTATATGGTTCAACCTGAGGGTTTCGTCAAGAAAGGTCAAGAGATGAAAGTTTGTCGATTGATCAAGTCCATCTATGGACTCAAACAATCAGCATTGCAATGGAACAAACAATTGCACGCTTCCCTGGTAAAGTTCGGTTTCACTCGAACACATGCTGATCCAGGAGTTTATTATAAATTCATCGGCAAAAACATTATCGTTCTCATCTTTTATGTTGATGACGCTCTATTCATGGGTAGCAATCGGGCTCTTGTCCTCAAACATAAACAAGAATTCATGAAACGTTGGGAATCAAGGGATCTTGGACCTGCCAAAGAATACCTAGGAATGTGGATTACTCGAGACAGAAAGAAAAGAACTATTCGTCTTGACCAGTGCACCTATGCCAAGAAGGTCGCTGAGAGGTTTGGACAGACAAACTCTAAACCAGTCAACACTCCGCTACCAACCGGATATAATCCGAGACCCAACGATAAACAAGGAGATCCAAACCTCCGAAGTCGTTATCAATCGGTCATAGGTTCCCTCCTCTACATCATGTTGGGGACCAGACCTGACCTTGCTTACACTGTGATCAAAATGTCACAATTCTCTGCAAATCCCTCAGAGGAACACCTGCAGAAGGTGATGTATATTGTTCGCTATTTAGCGATGACCACTGATCTATGTATCACCTACAAATCAGATGGGCCTATGAACTGCATAATCGCTTACAGTGACACAGATTGGGCAGGAGATATCGAAACATCCAGATCAACTACTGGATATTCGGTATATTTAGCCAACGGTATTGTATCTTGGCTTTCAAAACGACAAAAGAGGGTATGACTTTCATCCACAGAAGCAGAATATTGCGGCATGACTGAATGCTGCAAACAACTGCAATGGATTTGAAACTTATTTGAAGAACTAACAATTGTTCTTCCCCCTGTGCCACTATGTGTGGACAACCAGGGAGCAATGTTCCTAGCCTTGAATCCAGCTCAAGAAGGCAGAACTAAACACGTCCGGATACCAGAACACTATATCCGAGAAGCCGTAGAATTGGGTGAAGTGGAGCTTTTCTACATTCCAACTAACCAACAATTCTCAGATATTTTCACCAAAAACCTTGGGAAGATAGCCTTCGAACGTGGATGACAAAGTCTTACATTATCCCCTTATTAATGAAATTCTAAATATTTCAAATGAGGAAGAGTATCGAATATCAAGTGGTATTTCCTATTCAGATATTCTTATCCAGATACCACTGATATTATTGAATTATTATTCATTTTCATATTAGATAATCATTCATGTTCTAATGTCATACACATGACACATATACCGAATATCATTGGATACTTAGTAAACATGTATGACATACAGTGCGATTTGATTGCATACTCTTCTTCCTTATTAGGTAGAAAGATAAGACTGAGCACAGACCAGTCCAAATAGATACATACAATCATGTATAGTATATAAGAGGAGAGCCTCCTCATACTTGCTCTCCTCAGTTAGAAATCTACCCTCTACTCGACTCAATCACTCTTGCTATCACTCTAAAGTCTCCTCAAGTAAGTCTCTACTTGATCATACCTGTGCATACTTCTCCAAGAGAAGAAGTATCCTATGCTCTTGCGTAGAGAAAGAGAACTATCAAGTTCTTTACTCTGGACTCGGGCTCGGGCTACGATGGCTCTGGCTCTGGTCAGTACATCGGATGGCTATGCTGGCTCTTATACTCGATGACTCCTATCTGGCTCCTGCAATGGCTACACCCATAAAGGAGCACATAATGGTTGTGGTCCTCTAGACCGAAAGTAAAGAAAGTATACAACACTGTCTCCAGTGAGGGAGTTTACCAAGTTGATAAAACTAAAGAATGTGGCTACTACATCGAGGGTTTATATACTACTCTAATGTTTGTCCGTGTTTGTACTCTAGTATAATGTAAGTGATAATGATTGGTTAAGTGAGTGTGGTACGATGTCTAGCATCTATTATATGATTGGTGGATAACGAATGACTGTGAGTGTTACAAACGCGTCAATTAACCCCTATGTTTTCAACCTTGAGCAACACTTCGCTCAAGACACTTATGTTTTTGATCCGCTCAAACACATCACATGACTGGTCATGTGATCCTATCTTGCCTCATGCCAAACTGATGCTCGGAATGAAACCCTATTGGCTGCCACACTTGCATAGCCAAGCACAGCCCTATGACCAATAGCATTTCTCACTCTTATCTATGACATCATGCGCTTACCGATACTGTGCATCGTACCACTTTATATCAACCAATCATATACGGTCTCATATGGAATTCTCTAGAATATGCCAAATAGATACAAACATGTACTCGTAGTATATAAACCCAATGTCAACACCAGAGAACTCCAGTAAAGTTCTTCTGGTCTTTCCTCTTCATTGACTTGAGAACTCCACAACACTCCATCCTTTTGCTCAATAGCTCTTGTCTTTGAGAGTTGTTTCATAAGAACTTTACTACATCTTCTACCTCTACCGTTGAAGCCGCAGACTTAGAAGCAGGACGATATTCAACGCTGCCACTGAAGCACCCGCAAGTGCATTGTCTCGAGTTGGTCACAAGGTCCGGAAGGTTTAAACTTCGCACGTACCAGTGAACCACGAATCCTCATCGAACGCTCACACCCACTTTTGGGAAGAAGTAGCCCCACAGCTGCCCTGTGCTAGCAGCGAGGAGGTACAGCATCTGAGAGATAGCATTAGGGATCGGAGATATCCGACGGAAGAACTGCTTGACGCAGCAACCTTATCTTTTCTCATCTACGACAACTTTCTACCCTGGGCTCACTTCTCTCGCGCATCAGAAAACCAAGTCCTGAGAGGCGTATTAGCGCGCCAATCCTTAGAAAGAATTCCCCTTCGCATTACTTCAGAAGGACTCGTCGACCACTCAGCGTTATTCCAAACAGAAGGGTCACCTGGTATAGAGGGCAGGTCTCTCTCATCGACCAGAGTAGTAGTAAAAAAGGAACCCACGGAAACCCCATTAAGTCTGCTCACACCGCTTTCATCAAGCGAAGAACCAGAACCGGTGATAAAGAGATCACCAAGCCCAATAGTAGTACCCCTTCGCATTCCAAAGAGAGAAAGAAGCAAATTGTGGGACCCCAATACAACCCCTGCAGACTTCAATGACACCCACGTACGGAGACAGAGAGATTGGCAACGATACACGAGGAGTAGAAAAAGGGTTAGATTTGAAGGATACGATCAGATTCAAGACCATCTGAGTCGATCGTTGAGACCAAAGAACGTGCTTAGAAAGCCAACCAAATTACCTACCATCCTCTCCAAATAAATAAACCTTTCCCCTCTCTATCCGAATGGCAGAATTCACAGGACTCCACACGTTCCTGGACAACATCCAAGCAGGAGGATCTTGGAACAACAACGTTGGTCACCTCACGGCAGGGTTGACAGAAATAAAGGATGCCATACAAGGAAGGGATGCAACGATCGAAGGACAAAATTGACAGATCCAAGATCTATTAAGAGAGTTGCAAACCCTGAAGGCAACACAGCCGGCGCCCGTAGCGCCCGGATCCAGAAAATTTGAAATACTAGCCGACCCAGGAGAATACAAAGGGTCCATTCCCCACTTCGAAGAATGGTGGTCCAAAATGCTGGCATGGATCAAAATAAACCACATCAGCACTACAACCTGGGATGCGTCACTAGCAGTCCTCTCAAGGATAAAAGGGGACAAAGGAGGCTCCTTCGCACAGACGCGAATGGAGCAAGTAATTGCAGATCCCGTCGGGTACGATTGGGATCACATTAAAGATCAGGTCGAGACGATGTTCCGACCTACCATACAAAAAGACTGGGCCGTCGCACAGCTAGAACGGCTCAAACAAGGAAACATGAAAACGGACAAGTTTCTCGTAAAATGGGAAGCTCTCTACAAGAAGTCCAGAGTGGACACATCGCATGGGGTGTGCCTCCTTGAAACGAACACTGCTCCACCAATCATCGCACAAATATTCCAAGAAGGGAAGCGAAGGAACACGGTGATCGCTTATCTCAATGAGATAAGAAGAGTGGGAAATGCCAAGGAATCCCTAAACTTCCTTAGGCACGCTACGCAAAGGAGAGACCCGAACGTGATGGACATAGATACTATCTCCAAGGACAATGACGGGTGGTACCACACTGCCGCCCAAACCACAAAGAAACCAGGCACCGGCAAGTGTTTAAACTGCAACCAACCAGGTCACTGGGTAAAAGAATGCCCAGAGACGAAAGTACAATGCCCGTCGTGCAAATGGTACGGCGGCAAACACCACAAGGACTGCAAGGGCAAGCAGAAGTTAAAAGCCCGCGAAACCAAAAAGGAGGAACACACCCCTCCAGCTAACCCAAACCCTTTCGACAAACTGAAGGGGTTATCATATGAACAAATGAAAGAACATTTCTTAAAAGAAGCGGGAAAAGCCTAAGTGAGCTGACTAAAAGGGACGGTCAGTCTCACAAAGGTCAGTCTTTCTTTGCTCCCTTAGACATTGAAACATGCTTAGACGATTACGATACTTCATTGTATGCGAGTCCCGAGTATTCCCCTTCTTCATCTCCTATGCTTTCGGACAATACGCCGTCAGGAGCGTCTCACGATGAGCGCGGCTGGGACGATAATCCAGTGCTTGATTCTCCTAAGAATTACCCAGAAAAATTTATGAGATCCGCTAACCTTGATAGGGAAATAACCCTCAAACTCAGGATAAAAGGAGAAAACTCAAAAAAGGAAATCGATGCTTCCGCACTACTGGATAGCGGAGCGAATATTACGTTTCTAAACGAATCCTATGTAAAGAGAAACAAACTACAAAAACACCCCCTTCCACTCCCGGCAAAAGTCTTTAATGCCGATGGAACTCCTAACTCCTCGGGGAAAATCACACATTATGCCGACATCACTCTAGACTTTGAAGGACATAGAGAGGTCGTCAGAGCGGAGATTACGAACCTGGGAACTCATGACCTAGTTCTAGGATACACGTGGTTGAAGAAGCATAACCCGGACATCGATTGGAGTACTGGAAAAGTAAACCTCACACGTTGTCCACTCCAATGCAACAACTCTACCTTCCTAAGAAAGGTCACATGTGAAGAAGTCGAAGACATATACTTTCATTATGAAACCAAAACGGCGAAAGCCGAAGAAAAACCTAAAATAGAAAAACCCGTAGAAGAAATCGGAAAGAATGCCGCTTAGAAAGCCCTGGAATCATGGAATTGAACTAAAGGAGACATTTCAACCAAAGAAGGGTAGAATCATTCCCTTATCTCCAGATGAACAAAAGGAAGTTTCAGATTTCATTGATGACCAAATGGCGAAAGGCTATATCCGACCTTCTAAATCGGAACAAACTTCTCCCGTGTTCTTCGTTCCAAAGAAAGATGGGCGAAAACAAATGGTGCAGGACTACCGCTACGTTAACGAACACACGGTCAAAAACAATTACCCCCTCCCACTCATTTCACAACTCGTCGATAAATTAAAACATGCAAAACTCTTTACGAAGATGGACCTTAGATGGGGATATAATAACATTCGAATCAAGGAAGGAGACGAATGGAAAGCAGCCTTCATTTGCTTCTGAGGTTCTTTCGAACCCCTGGTTATGTACTTCGGCTTATGCAATTCTCCCGCCACTTTCCAGTGTATGATGAACGAGATCTTCGCCGATATGGAAGGAGTCGTGGTTGTCTACATTGATGACCTAATGATATTCACTTCCACAGACAACCAAGAAGAACACGACAAAATCGTACTCGAGGTGCTCCGCAGGCTTCGCGAAAATGATCTATTTATAAAACCAGAAAAATGCACCTTTTCATGCAAACAAGTAGACTTTCTAGGAATGATCGTCGGAGTAGATGGTATTTCCATGGACGAGGAAAAGACCAAAGCCATCAGAGAATGGCCCACACCCACAAAGGTCAAACACGTTCGATCCTTTTTAGGACTTGCCAACTTCTACCGCCGCTTCATAAAAGATTATGCAAAAATAGCTCGCCCCTTACATGACCTCACAAAAAAGGAAGTCCAGTGGACCTGGACGGAAAAAGAGCAAACATCTATGAATAAATTAAAAGAAGCTTTCACCACTGCCCCCATCCTAGCGTACCCAGACCATGACAGCAAGTACCGTCTAGAGTCCGATGCCTCGGATTACGCCACAGGAGCAGTCTTATCTATTCTCAAAGGGGAAAAATGGCACCCTGTCGCCTACAATTCCCACAGTATGTCACCCGAAGAAAGGAACTATCCCATCGCCGACAAAGAAATGTTATCGGTGATCCGATCATTGGAATTATGGAGGCATTACCTAGAAGGGCTGGAACAACCCTTCAAAATATGGAACGACCATGAAAATCTAAAATGGTTTATGACACGCCAAGACTTGTCTAGAAGGCAGGCACATTGGGCGCAATATTTATCTAGGTTCAATATGACTTGGCACTACAAAGCTGGTGCCACTATGGGAAAAGCAGACGCGCTATCTAGGAGAGAAGATCACGCCGAAGGAATCGAAAATGACAACACAGGAATAACGGTTATACCCGAATCTCAGATCCGCCCAATTGAGGTATCACTAAAGGATCAAGGAGAACAATTCCATGAACGTGTCAGTCATGAACAAATGAAGATTCCAAATCGGGCAATTGAAGAACTTCAAAAACGCGGTTATGAAATAAAAAACAAATTATTACAAAAACAAAACAAAATCTATATGCCAGAATCGCTCAGAACAGAAGCGATAACTATGCACCATGACACCTCGGTGGCAGGACACCCCGGATATGAAAAGATGTTTGAACTTCTCTCACGTCATTACACATGGCCAGAAATGGCAAAACACATAAAAACCTATGTATCACGTTGCGAAAGATGTACACGCTTCAAGGGAAACAACCAGCTGCCAGCCGGCAAACTTCAACCCTTAGAAGTACCGAACGCGCCGTGGGAAGACATCTCAGCAGATTTTATCACAGATCTTCCCCTTTCCAACAATTATGATTCCATTCTCACAGTCGTGGATCGCTTCTCAAAAGAAGTCGAATTCATTCCCATGACAAAAACATGTTCCTCTCTCGAATTGGCTAAGTTGTACTTGGCACACGTTTGGAAGCATCACGGACTTCCCAAGACAATCGTGTCGGATCGTGGTTTGCAATTCGCTTCACAACTTATGAAAGATATATGCAAAAACCTAGGAATAACTCCGAAACTGAGCACAGCTCACCATCCACAAACAGACGGACAAACGGAGTGTATGAACAGAGAAGTGCAACAGTTCCTTCGACTGTTCTGTGCAGAAAGACAAAATGATTGGACCAATTGGTTACCAATCGCACAGTTCAGCTATAATTCGAAGCAGAACTCGTCCACAAAATTCTCACCCTTTTCTATTACTCATTCATATGCACCATGTATGGGAATCGAACCCTGCGCAGTTCAGGCACCTGCCGCACAAGGGTTCATTACAGATATGACAGAAATTATAAAACAAACAAAAACAAACATAGAAAAAGCTCAGGAGCGAATGAAACTCCAAGCAGATAAACACCGAGCAGAAGCACCGGATTACAAAACAGGCGATAAGGTGTGGCTTGCCACAGATAACCTTAATATCGCAAACCGGTCTAGAAAACTCTCGGATAAATGGATAGGACCTTATGAAATCATATCTATGAAAGGCACAAACGCGGTGGAATTAAAACTCCCACGTTCAATCAAAATCCATCCAGTAGTCAACATATCACGTGTCAAACCATATAGGGAACGCCTTGACGGCCAACCAGCGGACCAGCCCAGACCAGTTATCGTAACAGAAAACAGTGATGTTGAATACGAGGTCGACTATCTCGTTGACTCGAGACTCAAAGGTCGAACACTTGAATACCTCGTACACTGGAAAGGATACGATGAAACGGAGCGTACTTGGGAACCGGCTAAACACCTAACAAACAGCCCGGATGCTGTAAAAGAATTCCATGAAGCCCACCCATCCGCACCCCGCAAATTACGTGTCAACTATGAAAACTTTAAATCTATGTTTAACCCCATACCTATGCCATCCACAGACGTTGAAAACACCGCCGTTAATCTCCTCGACCATACTGGTCATGATCATCTGGAATCTGATCATCAGCAGGGGGGTAGTGTTACAAACGCGTCAATTAACCCCTATGTTTTCAACCTTGAGCAACACTTCGCTCAAGACACTTATGTTTTTGATCCGCTCAAACACATCACATGACTGGTCACGTGATCCTATCTTGCCTCATGCCAAACCGATGCTCGGAATGAAACCCTATTGGCTGCCACACTTGCATAGCCAAGCACAGCCCTATGACCAATAGCATTTCTCACTCTTATCTATGACATCATGCGCTTACCGATGCTGTGCATCGTACCACTTTATATCAACCAATCATATATGGTCTCATATGGAATTCTCTAGAATATGCCAAATAGATACAAATATGTACTCGTAGTATATAAACCCAATGTCAACACCAGAGAACTCCAGTAAAGTTCTTCTGGTCTTTCCTCTTCATTGACTTGAGAACTCCACAACACTCCATCCTTTCGCTCATCAGCTCTTGTCTTTGAGAGTTGTTTCAGTGAGTGAGTCATAGATAAGGCACTGCCTTGAGAATGGAAGAGAAGCATCGAGCTTCTATGAAATGGAAGTGCATAGGATCATATCCAATTGGAGGGTTATAAATATGCTGTTTCTATTGTAGCAGCCAATCAGGTTTGTTTCTGAGCATAGGTTTGGCATGAGGCATTTATATTTAGAATGTGTCCTTCAAGGACGAATGAGTTGGAACGACATAGGTAGATGATGAGTTGAAAGTCTTGTCAAAAGACTGTGTAGGATTCATAGGCATGAAGAGTGTAGGAAATGGAATCGGATTGGAGGTGATCGTAACAGCCTCATTATGTCATACAATTCTTTCCCTCCAATCATATTATTACTTTCACACAGCCTACATGGCACCACTTTCATTATCCAATCATGGTCACTTTACTTACTTCCTTTTATGGTATAAAGTCTGGCATACCAGTTACACACAGACCAGGACACAAATAAATACAAACACTTTAGAGTAGTACATATAAATACCTTCATGTAGTAGCGTACACTCTCCAGTTTAATTCACTTTGATATTTCCATCCAAACAATCTCCTCAGAGTTAGTCACTCTTGATCAGACCACTACACATCATCCTATTGATTTGGGTGTTGTTTCAACTCTCCTCAAGCCTCCCCGTTCTTTTTTGTCAAGAAAAAGGATGGTGGACTCCGTCCATGTCAAGACTATTGGTACCTCAACAAACACACAATCAGAGATGCATACCCACTCCCCCTCATCTCTGACCTCGTCGATCGACTTCATGGGGCGTCCATCTTCACCAAATTCAATGTCTGATGGGGGTATAATAATGTACACATCAGGGAAGGGCACCAATGGAAAGCTGCCTTCATCACTGAGCAAGGGCTGTTTGAACCAACAGTTATGTTCTTTGGACTCACCAACTCCCCAGCTATGTTCCAATGTTTCATAAATGACTCCTTCCGGGATATGATCGTAGAAGGGTGGCTTATAATCTACATGGATGACCTGCTCATCTTTTCCTCCAATCCCGCTCTCCACAACGAACACACCAAGCGTGTTCTCCAATGAATGAAAGACTTAGATCTCCACCTCAAGCTTGAAAAATGTTCCTTCAATGCTGAGGAAGTAGAATACTTAAGAATGATTGTCCGCCCTGGAAACCTTGCTATGGATCCAACCAAATTGGCCGGAATTGCAGATTGGCCCACCCCAAAAAGGGTTAAAGATGTCCGATCCTTCCTGGGGTTTGCCAACTTCTACCAAAAGTTCATCCTTGACTTTTCATCCCATGCATGCCCCCTCATCGACCTCATCAAGAAAGACGCCCCATGGCAGTGGGACCACCCACAGTCCACCGCTTTTGTGGACCTTCAGGAAGCCTTCCTCCAACAACTGGTCTTACACATGCCTGACCTCACCCAACTATTTGCGATTGCCACCGATGCCTCAGCTTATGCCTCAGGCGGCATCCTCCTCCAAACTGACTCCAATGGAGAGTGGAAACCATGCTCCTACCTTTCCCACTCCTTCGGCCCTGTGGAGCATAACTATGACATCTATGATCGAGAACTACTGGCCATCATCTGCGCACTCAAGTGTTGGCGCCACCTCCTCCATGGCCACCCCACCCCTATCACTGTCTTTTCTGACCACAAAAATCTCACTTACTTCCGCCAACCCCAGAACCTCAATCACCGCCAAGCCCGCTGGCTCCTTGACCTTGCCGATTTCGACCTGACCTTCTCCCATGTCCCCAGAAAATTCCTTGCTGGACCGGACACCCTCTCTCGACACCCGGATCATCTTCCCTCCGATACTGGTTGTTACAATCATCTCCAATCTCATTCCATTTCCTACACTATTCATCCCTATGAACCCTACACAGTCTTTTGACAAGACTTTCAATCCAACCTCCACCTATGTCGTTCCAGCTCATTCGTCCTTGAAGGACACATTCTAAATATAGATGCCTCATGCCAAACCTACGCTCGGAACTGATTCCTATTGGCTGCCACAATAGAAGCAGCATATTTATAATCCTCCAATCGGATATGATCCTATGCACTTCCATTCCATAGAAGCTTGACACTTCTCTTCCATTCTCAAGGCAGTGCCTTATCTATGATTCACACACACTCATTCGTTATCAACCAATCACATAATAGATGCCAGACATCGTACCACAATCATTTACCCAATCACCTTTGCTGTCATATCCCGATCCGCAAGTCCGATCTCCAATGTAACTCCGGACGTAACTCCGTGGGTTTCGACTGACTTTTCGTTAAGTACACAATTCCGACTCTCGGACTTGTACTCCGCTTCTCCATTCTCTGTTCCTATATACGATTCACCCTGTATTTGATTTAGACCCTAGTTACCTTCGTCCCTGCGACTCGCTTGAGTGCGCAACCCTTCAT